>CAWUFW010026869.1:0-30355 GCA_963921515.1 Calotriton arnoldi
CTTGTGGCCTGCAACAGACTTGGACATTTTGGCACACATGCCTTTTCCTTAATGGACGTGGTGCTAGGTTTGGATATTGCTAGATTGTTGTTTTTGAGCAATGAGGGCACAGCTAGTTCACACATACCCGGCCATCTCACTGCCTATCTGGGTCAGCTAAAACATGTACATTGCTCGTATTTCCCTTGGTGTTCCTTCTGGTGAATTCAGTGTCCATAAACATTTTACAGACTTCTATACTTGATTGGTCATGGACAACACACATCTGTGTGAGTTAAATATTTTTATTTACATTCAAAGGATGAAGACTGGACCAGTGCTTGGCCATACAAGCACACATTGCATAGATGCCCGTTAGAGGGCCAGACAGAGTCCTTTGGTGGTAACAGGTCCAAGGGAAGAGGCAGAGTTCAGTCCGCAGGCTGATTGCAGTGTCATTTAGTAAGAGAAAATAATATGGCAGTCCATGTGGAGGTCCAAGGTGATTGTCGGGGACAGTGGAAGACAGTGCAAGTTGATTTTCCGTGGCATGATACTAAGCCCGGCACCAAGAAGAAACAGGCCTTTTGGCGTCGATGGATGCTACCGCTTTCTCCTTAGCACAAATGCACTATCATCTTCCTCTTCGTCCTCTGATCTGTCATGTGCCTCACATGTAGGTGGTGGTATACTGGGTGCAGCACTGTGAGGCACTGACACATCAGGTGGCGGAGCTGAGGATGTAGAAGCAGCAGCAGCATTCATCGGCGCCAGACTTTGGGGCAGCAATGAAGTGATGAGCAGGTGCAGGGCATGATAGATTCCAGCTACATCGCGCTGGTGTGCAGCCCTGGCAGCCATATCTTGTGCCTGCATCCGCTCCATGCTCTCCATTATCCGACGGATGTTGCCCAAATCCTGGCTGACATTGCTGGAGCCACTCTGACCAGACAGTTGTTGTTGTCTCTGAATCATGACTCCAGCAATGTCAGCCATGGACCGTTGGAGAGCATCGAGCGGGCTGTGGGTGTCCGTGAGCTTCTGTATGTGGTCCCGGATGGGACTCAGACAATCAATCAATCAATCAATCACGGCATTTATAGAGCGCGCTACTCACCCGGGAGGGTCTCAAGGCGCTGGGGGAGGGGGTAAGTTACTGCTCGAACAGCCAGGTCTTGAGCTGCTTCCTGAAGGAGAGATGGTCCTGGGTTCGCCGAAGGTGAGTGGGGAGGGAGTTCCAGGTCTTGGCTGCCAGGTAGGAGAAGGATCTTCCTCCGGCGGTGGCTCTGCGGATGCGTGGTACGGTGGCGAGGGCGTGGCTGGTTGATCGTAGCTGGCGGGTGGGCGTGTAGAAGGTCATGCGGTCGTTGAGGTACTTGGGGCCCAGGTCGTGGAGGGCCTTGTGTGCGTGGGTGAGGAGTCTGAACGTGATTCTCTTGCTGACGGGGAGCCAGTGCAGGTCTTTCAGGTGTCCGGTGATGTGGCTGTGTCGGGGGATGTCCAGGATGAGTCGTGCGGAGGCGTTCTGGATGCGCTGGAGTCTTTTTTGAAGTTTGGCTGTGGTTCCGGCGTAGAGGGTGTTCCCATAGTCCAGTCGGCTGGTGACGAGTGCCTGGGTGACGGTCTTCCTGGTTTCAGTGGGGATCCATCTGAAGATCTTGCGGAGCATGCGCAGGGTGTTGAAGCACGAAGATGAGACGGCGTTGACTTGTCTGGTCATCGACAGGGAGGAGTCCAGGATGAAGCCCAGGTTGCGTGCGTGGTCCGTTGGTTTGGGCGCGGTGCCCAGGGCCGGGGGCCACCAAGAGTCGTCCCAGGCGGAGGGTGATGAGCCCAGGATGAGGACTTCCGTCTTGTCTGAGTTCAGTTTAAGGTGGCTGTTCCTCATCCAGTCGGCGACGTCTCTCATCCCGTCGTGTAGGTTGGCTCTGGCGGTGGTGGGGTCGTTGGTGAGGGAGAGGATCAGCTGGGTGTCGTCGGCGTAGGAGATGATGTTGAGGTTGTGTTGGCGTGCGATGGCTGCGAGGGGGCTCATGTAGACGTTGAAGAGGGTTGGACTGAGTGAAGATCCTTGTGGAACGCCGCAGATGACTTCGGTGGCCTCGGATCTGAACGGGGGAGGCGGACTCTCTGGGTTCTTCCGGCGAGGAACGAGATGATCCATTCCAGTGCTTTCTCTCGGATTCCGATGTTGCTGAGGCGCTTCACTAGGGTGCGGTGGCAGACGGTGTCGAACGCCGCGGAGAGGTCCAAGAGGATGAGGGCTGCTGTTTCCCCGTTGTCGGTTAGGGTTCTGATGTCGTCGGTGGCTGCGATAAGGGCGGTCTCGGTGCTGTGGTTGGCCCGAAACCCGGACTGCGAGGGGTCGAGGGATCCATTCGTCTCGAGGAAGGCGGCAAGCTGTCTGTTGACGGTCTTCTCGATGACTTTGGCCGGAAACGGAAGGAGCGAGATGGGACGGTAGTTCTTGAGGTCGGTGGGGTCCGCCGTTGGTTTCTTCAGGAGGGCGGTAAGCTCGGCGTGCTTCCAGCTCTCCGGGAAGGTGGCGGTGTGGAAGGAGGAGTTGATGATGTCCCGGAGATGGGGTGCGATGGTGGCGTCGGCTTTGTTGAAGACGTGGTGTGGGCAGGGGTCGGTTGGTGATCCGGAGTGGATGGAGTTCATCGTGCGGGTGGTGTCTTCGGTGCTGATCGGGGTCCAGTTGCAGAGGGTGGTGGTGGCGGGCGTTGGTTCGGCGGTAGGGTGCGTGGTCTGTGCGTCGAAGCTGTTATGTATGTCGGTGATCTTGCGGTGGAAGAACGCGGCGAGTGAGTTGCAGAGGTCTTGCGAGGGGGTGATGTCGTTGTTTCCGGCGCTGGGGTTGGAGAACTCTTTGACGATGCTGAAAAGTTCCTTGCTGTCGTGGGCGTTGTTGTCCAGTCGTTCTTTGAGTGCCGACTTCTTGGTGGCACGGATCAGCTGGTGGTGTTTGCGGGTGGCGTGCTTGAGGGCGGTCCTGTTGTCTGTGGTCTGGTCGAGTCGCCAGGCTTTCTCGAGAGTGCGGCAGTTCTTCTTGGATTCCTTGAGTTCGTTGGTGAACCAAGGGGTTTTCTTGCTTCCGGGTCTGCTGGGAGGGTTTTTTAGTGGTGCGAGGTCGTCGGCGCAGGCGGTCAGCCACTTGGCGAGGTTGCTGGCTGCTTCGTTTGGGTCCGTTGTGTTGGTGGGTGTGTTCTGGCTGAGGGAGGCGGTGAGCTGCTCGGCGGTGATCTTGCTCCAGCTCCGGCGGGGAGCCTGTTGCGGGTGGTGGTGGGTCGCAGTCTTTCTGAAGCTGAAGTGGACGCAGCTGTGGTCGGTCCAGTGGAGTCCGGTGGCGTGGCTGAAGGAGATGTGCTTGCTGGAAGAGAAGACGGGGTCAAGCGTGTGGCCGGCGTAGTGGGTGGGCGTGTTCATCAGTTGCTTGAGTCCGAGGTTGGCGAGGTTGTCCAGCAGGGCGGTGGTGTTTCTGTCGTTGTTGTTCTCCAGGTGGAAGTTGAGGTCCCCTAGGAGGATGTAGTCGGCGGAGGGCATGGCGTGCGGGCTGATGAAGTCTGCGATGTCTTCGCTGAATAGTGTGCGTGGTCCCGGGGGTCTGTAGATGAGGGTGCCTCGGAGGGTGGTCTTGGGGTCAGTGTGTATCTGGAAGTGTAGGTGTTCGGCGGCGGTGAAGGTCTCGTCGGAGTTAGTCGAGATGCGGATGGTGTTCTTGTGTACGATGGCGATGCCTCCTCCCGTCTGGTTGACGCGGTCCTTCCGGGTGATCTTGTATCCGTCCGGGATGGCTATGGCGATGTCGGGCGCTGAGGAGGCGTTCATCCAGGTTTCGGTGAGGAAGGCGACGTCCGGTGCTGTTGCGTCGAGCAGGTCCCAGAGTTCCACGGCGTGCCTGTGGACGGAGCGGGTGTTCAACAGGATGCATTTCAGGTGGTTGCTGCTGGTGCTCGACTTGGCGGAGGTGGTGCACGTCCGGGGGCAGGTGAATCGGCAGGCTTGGCAGGTGAAGGGTCCGTGGGTGCGTCTCGGTGAGGCTCGGTAGCAGGCAGGGTTCCGGCCGGCATTGAGTGCGGTGAGGGTGGCGGCGTCGTAGGTCCGTCGAGTAGTGTTGCATTGGTGGGATCCAGGGGTCCTGGCGCTGGGCGCGGGCCAGGCGCGGACGGGCGCAGACGGGCTTACTTTTGGCGCACCTTCGGCGCTCCGTCGGTGCTCCCGCTGCGCGCGGCCGCTGCGCGGTCGCTCAGGGGGCGTCATAAGTAAGGAGCCTGGAAGGAGGAGCAGCTGGGTGGCGGGAGCGGGGCGGCGAATGGAATCACGGGGGCGGGGCCGCAGGGAGGCAGTGGCGGGAAGTCCCAGGAGCAGCGGGCAGCGGGAAAGTCCCAGGAGCAGTGGGAAAGTCCCAGGAGCAGCGGGCAGCGGGAAAGTCCCAGGAGCAGTGGGAAAGTCCCAGGAGCAGCGGGCAGCGAGCGAAGGAATCTCCAGGCAGGAGGCGGCAAGGCAGGCAGGAGCGGCAGCAGTGAGTGGGGCGACCAAGCCCTGTGGAGGGCTGAGCGGTCACACCCACGTATGGCCTCAGGTTTGTCCGCCAGCCTCTCAAACCCCACCCGCACCTGTTCAGCCATCTCCCGCTGGACCTCAAGCACACGGCGTTGGAAGGCCAGATGTGGGTCCTCGATGTCCTGGGAGCCAGCTGTGGTGGGAGGTGCTTGCTGCTGGTTGGTTTGTGCAGGGGGTAGGGTTGCCGCAATGCTGCTGGGTTGCCCTGCTCCTGGAGGTGGGGTGCTGAAGGAGTCTAGCAGATTTTGAAGTTGTTCATGATCTATGGTGGGGTATTCATCCTCGTCATCAGTGAAGGTTGGGCCAGTCTGCTGTCCATGAGGTGATTGCTCTCCCTCTGCAATGTGATAGGGGAGATACAGTTTAACAGTGTTTTTCATGTATAATCATGCATTGGATGAGTTTACAAGCAGACTGCAGGACAGGGTACATTCAGACTGTTTTAGAGGAGATGCCTATTTTTTGCTTGATAGTGATAATTTGAAGGACATCACGGATGTGATGTTGTTGTGGTACATTGTCATCTCACAGTTTCCAGCTCTGACAAATGTGATTGTACAATTTCTACACACAAGCGGCAACAGTTGTGTCCTCTGTTCATTTGTGTGAGTAATGCAGTTTGTACCACATAGTAGTCAATGTTGATGAGCTCAGATTTGTATGTGTGTGCACTGCATTGTGTGATGGTGGCACCTGCAGCTTTGGTTTTGCTGCCCGTTATACCTTTCAGGCAGTGAGCCTTTCACTTCTGTGCTTTTACAATGCTGAGATGTTGCAAACTGGGAGGAATATGGGTCTTGGTCAGAGTTGGGAGACTTGTGCATTGTTTGACATCAAATGTCTTGTTTACGTCAGGGTTTGTATGTACACGAGGATGTGTCAGAGTGTGACCTGCTTCTTTAAGGAGGTTGTCCACACTCAGCCACCTCAGTGAGGTGGCCTGCACCATGTTAATATGTTGGGCCTGCAGGCATGCTATTCTTCATGCACTGTCACTTGCCTTGTCAATGTGGCTCATGGACACACAGCATTGCAGGGTACTGCACATGTGCATGTGTTTTGTGCAAGATGAGTTATGTGTGAGGAGGGCCCCCTTTAGGCACATTGGCAATGAGAGCCTACTTGCTGTTTCAACATGTGCTGCATTATGTGGTACACATGAACATCCAGGTAGCTTTGTCTATTGTGATTTGACTTGTGTGCATGTCGTCCTTCATGTTTTATCTTGCATGCATTGCTTTCTGCCCTCCTGTTGGCTTACCCGTTGTGAGCATGGTGTACCGTGAGTTTCTATTGTTGTTGCTGTTTGAACAGACAGTGTCAAAACCCATTGCCCTCAAGGTTGACCCCACGTGTGGTGTGTAAGTGGTCAGTTTTCTGATGTATGTGCATTACATGATGCCTATTTATGGTGCTCAGGCCTTGTCACCACCACCCTCACAAGAGATGCAAATGGCAGGGTGATGTGTGTTTGTGTATGTGCCACACAGCTGCTGACATGGATGATGCATGCTGTCCTGGTTCTGGTATTCAATGCCTGGCTTAGCGTGTGGGTGATCACTACCTGACTGCATATTTGATCACTGACACAGTTGACTTAACAGACAGTTACGTTTAATTGCACATGATGGTGTGATGGGCAACCCACATCAGTACTGATGTGGAATGCTGTTTTCTGTATGGCAGATGTGTACACTTGGGGGTGGAGGAGTGCAATTTGACCTAAGGGTTGAGGGTGCCATTTGGGCCTTTGTCATTAATTGTTGCAACTTTGCTATCCGTGCTTGTTGTCATACTTTGGTTGTCATACTGCTTTACAGGCACTAAGTGGTGCTGTGAGTATGTCACACAGACAAGGCATGCAGTACATATTTGTGTGACTCATTCCTGATCTGCATAGTCCACGTACTGTGGTGTTGTAGGCATAGCCCCCCTGCTCATTGTATTCCATCGCCCTTTGAGTGAAGTGTGCTGTTTGTGTGCATTTTTGGATGTGCATCTTTTATCCAGCGGCCTACATGGTCACTTTGTTGTGACATTGCATGTGTGTGTGGTATGCAGACTCACTAGATGCTTCCCCACTTGGTGTACACAGGACTGCATCTCATGAACAGGCAAGGGGGCACATTGTCTGGAAATGCGGGAGGATGTCAGATTTTCCCCCTTGCCTTATCACCACGCATGTCCAATTCATCTGCACATGGCCACATCTCTCTGACGGAGAAATGAGGATGCACTGTGAATGTGACTGATCATGTGCACGGGTAGGCATGCCACCACCAATGTCAGCACACCTGCAACATTGTGCACGTGTGTCTGAGTTGTGTGCAGGAATGTGCATGTGCATATAGGTGGACTTTACTGCACATACACAACCTTGCACACAACTCAGACACACGTGCACAATGTTGCAGGTGTGCTGGCATTGGTGGTGCCATGCCTCTTCGTGCACATGATCAGTCACATTCACAGTGCATCCTCATTTTGGCATCAGAGAGAGATGCGTCCTTGTGCAGACGATTTGTATATGCGTGGTGATGAGGCAAGGGGGCCATTTTGCCACCCTGCCACATGTCAAGTTAATGTGCCACTTTGCCATTTGATGTGGCACTTATTTAGTGGTCTGATGTTGATCTTGGGCTGTGTTGGGCTTACTTTTCTGTGCACATTTCCAAGTCTGTGTGCCCGCAAATATGTGTCTTGCAATGTATTGTTTGAGTTGGGTGATATGTGTCTATGCCACCATGGACAAGGGTATCCGGGACATGATCCACAGTAATTGTGGGTATGCACTGCAATATATTTAATTGTACATGAGTGCCATTGGGCCCATCCACCCCCGTCCCCCCAGTCCCTGGTTGTTGCTCACCCTGTTGTTGTTGTGTCTGGTCACGTTCAGCAGTATCCTGGCCCACAACTCAGACCACCGTCTCCTCACTGATGATTCGGGATACCTGCTCCTCCAACTCATCCAGCTCCTCCTGTGGCGCTGGACTCCCACCTCCAGTCTGCTTTGCTGCTTTCAGGTTGGCTGCTAGTTTCTCCTTGGTTTTGCGCTTGGTATCATGCCAGCTTTTCTTGCAGTCGTCCACTGTCCTCCTCCTCTCTCCGACGGCATTCACCTTGGCCACAATGTCCTGCCATATTTCTTTTTTTCTTGCCAATGTCACTGTGGAGGTGACAAACAGTTCTTGTTGGTGTTCAGTCACCTCCGCAATCCTGGTTTTCCTGCTGGCTGAACTTGGGATTCCTCTTCCTCTTGGCCTTCACATGGGTCTCTGGCTGCTCCTCCTGGGTGTTTGTGGGGTTGTTTGTGGCCTCTGCACTGGTCCCAGCTTCATCCATGGCTCCTCTGCTGTTTTCCATTTTTTATTTTTTTTCTGCTTGGCGGGCTTTTTGTAGTGCATTTTCGCGCTGAGCATGAGAAATGCAGGCCTGGTGCCAATTAGCGATCGGATTCTTTCGCTGATTGGCCCATCGCCACTTTTTTTACGTTAGCGTGAGATTTTTTATCGCCGTCACGCTAAATCTATCGCCGTCCATTTCCGCCGGAAAAAAAAGCTATCGCCTGTTAGCGGTGTGTTGCTAATACGCCGCTAATGCAGCGATAGATTCTGGCGATCGGCGGCGATAAAAAAAATCACGCTAAACGCGAATTGCGATATATATCACAATTTTTTGGTAATATCCCCCGCTGTTTGTTGCAATTTCAAGAAGACGGCAAAATTTCACTCTACAGTCTTATTATCATGAGGAGTTGTAGGATTTGTTTTTTCAGGTAGCTGGGAAACTGAGGGGTAGTGCTTTAGATCTCATGCAGGAAATTTGATGGCCAGTAATGTTCTCTCAGAAGTGGAGTGATGTGTTCTAATTCTTAGGGGGCCTACTTATGAGACGATTTGCATCACTCTTGCACCACGCAAAGCTGCGTGGTGCAAGAGCGACGCAAACCTTGCATGTGATTTATGAACTACACAAGGCCACTGTGCGTGGTCCTGAGTGGCTCCATAAATCTGGAGTAAGGCAACTCAGTGCAAATCCCTGCTCTGCCTTACTATGCCCTGGGAAGGTGTTCCATGGGCATTGCGTGGGTGTTCCCACACAACCCCAATGGCTTTTGAGTGGTTTTACCAGTACTGGTAGACCTGGGTATGCACCAAAAAGATATGCATTCTCAGGTGAGGCGTAACAAGGAGAAATATCTTTATTTCTCCTCGTTACTTCCTCTTTCTATGTGTGCTGCATTCTGCAGCACACATAGAAAGAGGAATATGACTCTCATGATTGTTTTTGTGTTTTTGTGCAGGAAGGTGCCCCTTCCTGACAAAAACAATCCTGCATGTAACGCAGGTACCCTTGCCCCATGGTGCAAGGGTGCCTGCATTGGCACTAGGCTTCCAAAAGGGCACCAGCACAGGGGAAAAGGCAGGAATGTGCCGTATCACCTTAAACACTGTGCACTCCTGACCATTCCCTGTCACTTAGCACAGCAAGGTGACTTGCTGCACTGCATGACATTCTCGTAAATAGGCCCCTTAGTATCTATAGAAAGGTGAGCTGCAGTATGGAGAATGGATTTGAGAGGTGTTAGGGCAGATTTGGGAGAGCCTACTGATAGGGCATAGCCACCTTATAGATGTGAGAGAACTAGGACCTATACAACTCATCTCAAATCAGAGTGAAAGTAATAGGTTTCAATTTTCTGAGGGTAAACAGTTGACACAAGAGCTTCGATGCAAGGTTCGAAATGTGAGAAAACACTGTAAGCTGGTAACATGGTGAAGACCAGTAATTTTGAAAATTAAGATTTTTTGGAAAACGATTACTGCAACCATTTAGGAGAAACTTTATGAGTGTTTCCAGAATTGGCATAATGAGTATAAATGCTTGTCTCTTGACAGACATTTACTGATAAACCTAAACACCTCCTCCCAAAAATACTGTAATCTCGGGCAAGTAAAGAATATATGTGTCCAATCCCCCGCCTCTGGCCGATTACATCTAAAACAATCATTCGGTGTCATAGGAAACCATTTATGGGGTCTGGAAGGAGTGTAATAGGCCACCCATCTAGAGAGGAAGGACATTCTTTGAAAATTGGCCGCCCTCAACGCCCTGTGGCCAAGCTCACAGACTCGTCTCCATTCCTGGCTGTTAAACCAGCAATTGGTTTCCTGAGCAATTTTTGGGAGCATTGTTTCAATGAGGTTTTTATTCGTATCCTGGCGTAATAACCTATACCAATTGCCAATACCAGTTAGATTTATCTCAAAAACTGATTTTAAAATCAATTTAACTCTCTCACTGATTCCTGTATAGTTGGTCAGGAGAAAGCATGTAATCTGTCTAAAGCTTAACCATAAATCGCGGCTCTGCGATTCAAATTGTATTATGAAGACATCCCACGTTATCAAATTGGCACCGTTGTAAAAATCGCCTAGTTTAAAAAAACCTAGCCTAGAATAGGCCTGAACTCCCTTTTGCGAGAGCTTAAGGCCCCATACCTCACAGTCGTGTAAAGAGGAATGTGCATCGTTGGCGTTGTTTGGTTTCTCCTATGTAGTTGGCCAGCTCTCATTTTATAGTCAATCCTTTATTTTCCTAGCCATAGCAGTAGCCAGATCTTTAATATTACAGAATTGGAGATCTAAGGAAATCCCTTCATTAGCTCAATGGCTACTTAAGCTGGAGAGGACCTACAAATTTGAAGAGGCCTACGCGAAGAGGATAGGGGCGGTGCGGAGATTTGGGAAAACATGGGAGGGGTATGCTGCAACCACATTTAAAAATGATACTATGTAATTTATTTTGGTGACTTTTTGCATAAATGTTAACATTGTTGACCTCTGGATGCTACTGTAACAGTTAAAAGGAGGGTAGTCCCCAGGAGAGAGCTCAGGAGGTAGAATTAAATTAATTATGAAGTACCATTTCTTAAAGGAAAGACTGTAATCACATAGGTCAGCAAGGTAGGGGTTACAGGACATCATTGAGCTGCTATTCGGAATGCTGGTATTGCACACCAGGTAAAACGGGATAAGGATCTGCGGTTTTTTATTAGTGTACATTTTAAATTGGTGACTCAATATTCTATGGGGTTCACTCTTTTTATCATGTACAAATGGATTATGGAACTCGTTTTACTTATTGCCTATTTATAAGATGAGATTGTGGAGTTTGTAAATTGGTCTGCTTTATGTAATGTGGTTAATATGTCTGCTTTGTTTTGTATTTACGCTCAATAAAAAAAATATATATTTAAAAAAAAAGAGTATAAATGCTTGTGAATACTCACAAATAGACAAGTTCATATGTGTTTATTGCATTTTACATAGGCAACCTAATACTCCCCTCTCCTAACCTAAACTTAAAACAGTATATAACTGGCCTTCTGGCAATCCTTCTAAATGCTGGGGTGCCCTGTCCTCTATAATCCCTGGATGCCCTCTCCCAATTGTCTTGTGGCAGTTGTAAATTTGTTCTTTGTAGCTACTGAACTGACTTAGCAAAGGGTTCAGCATTTTTTGGCCAATACTCAGCATCTACCAAACTCTCTTACTCATGAAATCCCAGATGTAAGCCATGCTTACTCAGAGCAACTCATTTATTAATCAAGCCCATGGTCTCTAAGCAACCTTTTAAAGCATTTTCTGTTTTCATATTTGCCGTCATGATTAGAGGAGGACTTCCACACAATTTTCACTTGTTGAGTGAGCTCTAAGTGTTCTTTATCTCTCCCCAGATTGGGTGTGCCATCATCGCTGGGCTTCTTCAGTATTTCTTCTTGGCCTCTTTCTCATGGATGTTTGTGGAGGCTTTGATGCTCTTCCTCACAGTCAGAAACCTCAACGTTGCAAATTACTTCAACACTCGCAAGATCAAAACTCTGCACCTGTGTCTCTTTGGATATGGATTCCCACTGCTCATTGTCATTATTTCTGCCGCATCCAAACCTGACAGCTATGGGACTTCAAAACAGTATGTACAAGAACGTCTGTAATAATCACGCGGAATCTCTTTGTATAAGACGAATTCTCAATATCATATTGACACGTTTGGACATAGAATATATGACTACGTTCAGTAGGCCCATGATAACACTGAGACATTTGAGTGGTTTTACATACAAGAAGACAAACATCTGTCTGTAGCAGTTGTCCAGTATTCTTACTACTGTATTATTGTATTATTGATGACCATAAAGACAGTAGGATTATTTAATCTCCTTGAATCTTGGTTGTCCCACAACATCTGCTGAGCTCTGTGTATCCTTTTGCATCAGAGGTTGACATAGACCTTCAGTCACCAGGAAGGCAACAATAGTGCTTTCATTGCTTTTGGCCTACTATCCGTAAAAATAGTTTTTGAAATGAAAGCTAGTCAGGCACAAAGTCTTGGGATATTTTTGAGTATGCGTGTCTATAGATGCTAATGTTCAGTGAACTCAAACTTGCTTTGGTTAAAAGTGTGACATTTAGAAGTGCCTCAGGCATAAACAACCATTCACTCAGTCTCTCATGCTGTACTACATGGACTTTTGAAGTTGGTGGTTCTCCAGCTTGTATTATCTAGTTACAGTTGGAACAGATCACACATGGACACCTGTATACATCTACTATAAATGCAAGGTAGCCATCTGCATTCGCACTCATTTGTGGGTATTTCACCATGTGGCAAATGCCGACACACTCTAGGTGCAGATTTTTCCCTGCTGTGATTTTATTTAGAGGGGTCCTTCCCCATGTCCCCACTCCCTTTTACCACCCTGCCTGCGAGCATTTTGTCACCTGCAATCGCTAGTGCCGTGCATACCGCGAAATGTCCCTTGGCTGGAATGACGCAGCACAAAGACCACACACCGTCTTATGTGACCCTATAACTAGAAACTTGTCGCTTACCTCCATGAGATCTTGGCGAAAATTTGGATGACTCTTACTGTACCCATGGTCCAACTTGGGTGCCCTATTTGGAACAAAAGGTAGTCACCAAGGTATAGTGTTTCCTAGAGTGATCAAAGGTGTATCATGTGTTTTGCATCTCTCACCAGTAAATGTTAGATAGCATGAGTCAGTCTATTATTCTAAATCTCTCTTGGTCAATTCAAGAAGGTATTGAAAAGTGTACCATCATGCTTAACTGAAGGGGATATACTTCAAGAAACATAGAGGTCACATTCAGTGTTTCATAGGAGGTCCGAAGGCGGCCTACTGGCCTTTTCTTATTAATGAGAGAAAATGTTCCATCAACAACTAGTCACATTTTCCTCTACTACTGCAATCTGCTTGTTGCTCAAATGATCAGATGGGACACTATACAAGACCAGTCAAATTCAAGAGCACTGTGTTTGGGGAAAAGTGTTGCTGTGAGGTCTGAAGTGAAGGGGGAGAGGGGAGCGTGGAAAGCAGCAACTGATTTCTAACACTATTTTGTGTATCTCAAGTCTGAAAACACACTAGGAAGTGCAGTACATAGAAGTTCTACACTAGTCTTTGCTATTTGAGATGTCACCTTTCATCTTACTGCTTGCAATTTGCATTAAGTATAGGTGCAGTTGCTGTAAATTGAATTGATAAAAGAAAATGGCAAAAATTGACAACTAATCATTCCATATTTTCATAGCTGCTGGCTCAACTCTGCTACTGGGCATGTATGGAGTTTCCTTGGGCCTGTATGCGCTTTTATATTGGTAGGTCTACATATCTGTTTTGTGTCTCCTTCGTTTGCTTAATGTCCCCCCATGAATCTTTTTTGGTTTTCTGATTTATCCATTCTATAAATGTTAATGACACAAAAGTCAAACCCATACTGATAATGAGTATCTGGACTACAATTTAAATTATCCACGGAGTTATATAACTGATCCTATCTCAGCCATCAAATTTTGGATGGGTTCTCAAAATTAAGGATGCTTACATCAATAAAAGACACATGTACCTTAGTCAGGGATATACTGATGCATGCTTGCACACATGAACAATTATTCTTTCCACGGATATTGAGCTATAGATATGCAGCTGTCAATAACAGCGTTGTTCACCTATGAGATTCAAGTGACACTTGGGAATGAGAACAAAGCTCTAGATGTCTGTGATGCCACTTGGAACCCCGAGGAGGCAGCCCTACACAAATGTGTGCTGTGTATGGCACCCATGAGCACAGCTGCCTCCTTTGAGTGTGCACAATCTGTTCAATTACCTTAGACTATCTACATTTCAAAACACACACACATATGTGTGTGTGTGTGTGTGTCTGAGCTAAGCAAAGTGATGTGTCGATAACTCATCATTTAACCATATTCTCATTTGATTTGAAAACGATTGTAAAGCCACCTTTTTTTTAAAGGATGTTGGATATCCACTGCTCTGGAAAACTACATCAACAACTCTCTCACTGGAGCATCTAGCTCAATGTAAAATTAATGTCTTAGCTCATCATCCATACACCCATATCGCCCAGATAATATCTTGACTATTGTAATGTCTCTGTTTTCTATTGGTTGTCTAATTATTTTGCTCTCAGCTGCTGTTTGGCGAGATAATGCTAAAGAATTTAAAAAAAATCTCTATATCCTGATTGGTTTTGCTGAGGTTGTTAGGATACAACCGTACAAATATATTTGTTATTCACTATAGTTCACTAGTTCGTGAAATATACTCAGGGCCAGATTTATAAAGATTTTGCATCTCCTTTGCACAACACAATGAGGCGCAAGAGTGACCTAAAACCTAAGAGAGATTTATCAAGCCACGCAAGGCCACCTTGCGTGGCCCTGCATGGCTTGATAAATCTAGAGCAACGCAAGGCAATGCAAATGGCTGCCTTGCATTACTCTGCCCCAGGGAGGCATTCCATGGATGTAGAGTGGGTGTTCCCACTCATTCACTCATGGATTATGGAGCTTCCCAGATTTACCATTATGGTAGACCTAGGAATGCATCAAAATGCTACGCTTTCCCAGGTGAGGCGTAACACAGAGAAACGCATTTATTTCTCTTTGTTTTTTCCTCTTCAGGTTAAACACATACCATGCTTTTAAAGCAAATGCAGGCCATTCTGACAGAGTTTTTGAAATACTTTATGCTGATAGATAAGCAATCTTCTGCTTATCCAGCAATTGTGTAGGTGTATGTAATCATGTATACATTTATGTATGGTTTTCATAGAGAGCCTCTATCATTTATTTCAGTTTCTAAATCTCAAAACGCACTGCCATGACATAGCAATTGGTGATAACAAAACCGGTTACCCACTGTTGTGATGCCATAAAAGAAAATGCCTCTCAGGATCGTTTTTGTGCAGTAAGGTGTCCCTTCCTGCACAAAAACAATCCTGCCTACGACACAGGCACCCTTGCAACACACAAGAGTGCCTGCATTGGCGATATGCAGCCAAAAGTGTGCCAGTGCTAGGAAAGGACAGGAATGTTATATATGGGCGCATTCCTACCCTTTCCCTTTCATGCAGTGCACACAGTAAGGTAGCTTGATGTGCTGCGCTGCGTAATAGACTGATAAATGTGTCCCTCATTTTCTTCAGTTTCCTCCATTCCTAATGTTATTTCGGCATAGCTCCCCTTCATGTAGTTATAGTCATTAACCACTTCTTGTGCCATGGAAAATGAATGAATCTTTTGCCTATCTTTTTCTGATGATTTTCAGCTCCAACTAACAAATTTAATGTTCAGCTCCTTTAAACTCTTTCTCATGTCCTGTGCATCAGCTATGTTGAATGCAGTAGACTCACCTCGTCTGCAAAATTTGAAGCAATTCCTAACCGCTCGAACTGTAGCCATTTCTCTCTTAATATCAAAACAATCTAATGTATCATACTTCTTGGCTACATTCAGTTTAGAATCGTCAAACCTAGCTGTTGGGACAGGAATTTTCCCTGTATTGGTATACAGGTGTGTACCGCTGGCCTACGTACCTGACTGCATATGAGCCTAGGGCCAGATTTACTAAAGTTTCAGGCAACGCAATGCAGCAAGGGAACTTGCAGCGCTGCATGGCATGAAATGGAGAGACTAGAATCGTGCCAAATTCTTTTAAGAGTGCACTTCTGCTGCATACCAGTGCTGGCTCACTGTGTGCTGCCTAGTGCCAAACCAGGCACCCTTGGGCCATGGCGCAAGGGTGCCTGTGTTACCGGTAGGATTGTTTTTGTTCAGAAAAGGATACCTTCCTGCACAAAAACAATCCTTAGAGGCTTACTCCTTCTGCATGTGTAAAACGAGGAGGAATAAAGATATTTCTCCTCGTTATGCCCTGTGGTAGGTACACCACTTTAGAGCAATCCCAGATTTACAACCTTTAATAATTCTGGGATTGTGTCAAACTCTATAGGCAGATGGAGGGAAAGCCCATGCTCCAACCATGGAACACCTACAACAACGAAATGTAGCACAGAATAGCACAAGCAGCTGTGTTGCATTAAATTTCTTTACAAAGTCACGCAAGGCGTCACAAATCGCCCCTTGCCTGACTTTGTAAATCACATTTAAGGACTTGCATTGCCTTGCGATGTCATGCATCATACATGGTTTCAGAGACATAGGCCTGTCTGTCTATGAAAGATCTAGGACTTGTCTTGTGACCTGGAGGGGTGCATCAAGCATGCCCTGATAGTTGACAATGGACTACTTCCTCTGTCCTGGGCATAAACATAAAGCTGTGGTGGTAACATACTATGTTCATGGGATTAACACAGGCCCCTGCAGCCTTTGAAGCTCGGGGGGCAATGCCTTCAGGGGGACCCCAACCCTTCAAGGGGGTCCCACTCAGCCCCAAGCCAATAAATATCTGTGAGCCACTGGGGACAATGGGGGCTCTTATTACATTCTGCAGGGTGGCCCCACAATTTCACATTACACCACATACTATGTTTTGTCAATTTTTTGAGTGATCAGACATTTGTATCTGTGTCAGTGAGAGACTGTGGCCACCTGACCCTCTTGTGTAACGTTCAGCTGTTATGGGAAACCCAGAACCTTACAGAGGCTTCTTTGTCCATGAACAAAATAAGAGGATTTGCTTTGTCATAAAAGTTATGGTCAGTGCTCTAGAAAGGTAAAATAAGAACACATTTTCTTTGAGCTCTCAAATATCAATGATAAATCAATGTTTACTTTATTTGGCTCAAATAAACCATAAAAGTACATAAGTTCTCAAATATATTTCTCATCCCTGTCAGTAAATCATTCTGATATGCAGATTGAAACATACACTTTCAACAATAGCTGCAGTCCATCAGTTAATGCCCTAGTATTCAACTACAGTTGCCAATGTTGTTCTAATGAACAACTAGAGAGCTAACATTCATATTTATGACAAAAGGGTGGCACACCTGAAGCAATCTTGATGGAATCAAAGCTGAAAAACCAAAGACATTTCCTTCGGAAATTAACAAAATGAGGGGGTTCTTTTTTGTCATAGAACTTATGGTTAGCACTCTAGTAGGCTAAAATGAAGAAAAGCAAGTGGTAGGGGCAGTGACAGCACACTGGACCACGGAGGGTAGGAAGGAGGAGGAGGAGGCAGGGGTATGCACGTTGACAGTTGAGGGAAGGAGGAGGAAGCAAGATCTGTATTGCTTCCCAAAATGTCCTATGGACATTAACATGGCAAAACAATGGTTTGCAACCCCCTTTTTCCTTGTCCCTTGTTTGACTGATCACATTGAAACCTCCCTGGAAGGAGCTGAGAGCGAGAAATTGTTTTAAAAAAAAGTTTTTGCGAAGATCCTTCAAACGGCACTAAAGTTATAAGTGGAACAAAAACCCAAAAACTGATCCCTCTATGGAAACTCTGACCTATCTATGACTACACATTGCCGACCACCACTGTATAATAATATAACTATATATATATATATATATATATATATATATATATATATATATATATATATATATATATATATATATATATATATATATATATTTATTTCCAAACAAAATTACCTGAAGCAGTGAGAGGGCACTCGACAGCATTCTGGCCATCCGGCATTACGATGCAACCTGCCTTCCTGCTCCAACATTAATTATAATGTCAACGCGTTTCAAGGCCACAGGCCCCTTCTTCATGGGCTGCCAAAAACATCACATTGAGGCTCACATTCATTTAGTTTCCGGCTTTATTTATTTCCGTTTCAGCCCACAGTGGGCGTATGCTCAGTGCAATATCCCTTGATGCATGGTGGGACACAGAGTCCCTGATGCGAGCATAAATCTTCACTTTAGTAAGTTCAATGTGCGTTTCACTTTAAGGCTAATTTAATTTCCTATAGTAGGTATCGGTGCATTCAGGCAAGTTCAATTAGCATAAAGAACGCTGTGCCATAACAGTGTCGAATAGTTCAAAACTGCAGCCTCTCCCAACTGGCGATAGTACTCACTCCCAGCTGGTGATGGTGCTCCTCTCCACGGCCAGGCTGCCGTGTAAAATATTTCCAAACATCACATTGAGGCTCACATTCATTTAGTTTCCGGCTTTATTTATTTCCGTTTCAGCCCACAGTGGGCGTATGCACAGTGCAATATCCCTTGATGCATGGTGGGACACAATGTGATGTTTTTGGCAGCCCATGAAGAAGGGGCCTGTGGCCTTGAAACCCGTTGGCATTATAATTAATGTTGGAGCAGGAAGGCAGGTTGCATCGTAATGCCGGATGGCCAGAATGCTGTCGAGTGCCCTCTCACTGCTTCAGGACATTTTGTTTGGAAATATATATATATATATATATATATATATAAATATATATATATATATATATATATATATATATACACAATTAATATAACTGCCATATTACTTCTCTACCTAATTTTGGCCAACCTACGGCTAGCTAATGAGTGTAAGTGTTTACAAAACACATGTGCTCCTAATACATCATAGGTGGGTTGAGGTATTAAACACAATATAAATCTTTGCATTCATGAGTAACTCTGTGTGTTGGTGACAGTTGACTATTGTGTCCAGTATGTTCCACACAGGTTTTTTGGTTCTGCAGAAAAAGTTTCCAACAGGGAAAAGCTTCTACATAGTAGATACTAAGTATTGTAAGCAGCCTTGAGTATTTATACAGACTTGTCCCAGAGTGACAGTTTCTACATAAGATAGAAGCCTGTGTGCACCAGATACTAACCTATGTACATGTGCTTGATTAGCTTCAAAAGATGAGCTATATGTACATTTTTCATCACATTATGAAGACTGTAGGTCATATGACCTTTAGTACCTTCAGACCTAGGGTATTGTTCAGTGAATAGTGTCTCTTAGGAGAGGTTTTGCAAAGAGTGACCATGGTTCTTAGTAAACACTTTATAATACTCTGTGGTGTATTTCTCATTTGAGTTTCACTGTCTGCAAACAGTGTGGTACAGAGTAAACTCTCTTCATAGTGTAAACAATGTTTTCAGAATCCACTTTTATATTTATGTTGGCTTCATATCTCATGAGAGATTCGCTAACTTTGAAAAGTTTGATACAGACTAAAGGATGTCCGTTTTAGGGCATTAGTTATATACCAGGGCTTATGTGGCTGGAGTAAGCTGGTTTTCGCTGAATAGTAGTGCACAGATTAAACACTGTATGCAGAAAAGGTTAAACAGCTATGTGTGGTTGATTGTCAACATCAGCTCATCTTTACATGAAGTGTATAGTATAGGGTCAATGTTGCACATAACAGAAGGTTGCGTCACCTAAGGGGGTTGTATGTGTGATGACATGAATGATGCTTCTAATTACTCTGAGCTATTTTGTACTTATTTCAGACCTCTAATGCCATACTCGTTTATAGAGTAATGTGTAGAAAAGAAGCTTGGATGAGGTAATCAGTGATGTCATCAGTATTGTCATCAATTATGCCATTTGAGATGTCATCAGTGCAGTGATGTCACAGGACATGTCATGAGTTAGCTGTGCTAACTATAACTGGTGAAATTCTGTGGTTTTGTGAGTTTAAAATGTTATGTTGGCACTGGCATATTCCCCTAACTATAGCGTCCCCTTAACCTTTGGTTTTTCAATGAATTTCAAAGTTTTAAATGTAAACTAATTTATAATAACAATTCCTAACTATACCATTACTTTAACCTTTGATTTTTTATATATATATATCTGTGATCAAGGACAAGTGTTGTCTGAAACGTGTCAGATCTGAGGACTGAATAAACAACAACAGTGCCTAATTGCAAGTGGTTCGTGTTTCTCTGTTCGCCACACAGGAGTGCGGAAGTGCGGAGAATCTTTTGTTCTTTCGATATATATATATATATATATCACCAATTCCTTCGTTTGTGAGCACATCCCTTCCCACGGGAAAAAAAACAAAGAGCGGACCGCCAGTAAGGTGCTTAATTCAATTTTTATTCTGCCTTCTCTGCCACCATGACCGCCAAGACGCGTTTCGGTCTCTCAAGACCTTGATCAAATGACACATATATATATATATATATATATATATATATATATTCACTGAAAAAACCATAGGTTTCAGGCACGTTATAGTTAGAAATTAGCATTTAAAAAACCTTACAAATTCACTGAAAAAACCATAGGTTTTAGGGAGAGTTATAGTTAGTTGGACATTGCACTCGTACAAAACCCGTGAAATTCCTCCGTTATAGTTAGTTCAGCTAACTATAACTCGCGCCCCGCAATGCACTGCTGATGACGTCACATATTACATCACTCATCACATGGTCAGTGACATCACTGATGACATCACTGATGACATCTCAAATGACATCACTGATGACATCATCCAGTGACTGTGTGTTTCTGTAAAGTTTAAATATTTTTAATATATATAGGGAAAGGCGTATTGAAGAATGAGTGGGTGTATAAGTGTCTGTATGGATGATTTAGTAGGTGCGTGACTAACTCTATAAGTGAGTGATTAAACGTATCTTACTGAATGCATTGGTTAGTGACTAAACTGGGTGAATGTCTGTATCCGTCTGTCTATTGCTGTGTAAGTGGCTGCATGGGTTTGTGAATAGCTACATGAGTGTCTATATGAGTTATTGATTGGTTGTCTGAGTATCTGTAGGGGTGCCTGAGTGTTTGTGTGGGTGGGGTGTGTGCGACTCTGTGCATAGATGTGTGAGTGGGTGATTCACTGGGTGGATGGTTTCAAGAGTGCATCTGTGATAGACTGTATGGGTGGGTAAGTGTGTGTAAGAGTGTGTTAGTGAGTGAATGTATGTCCCAGTGGTACATGTGTGAGTAACTACATATGTGAAAGGCTGTATATATGTGTGTTGGAATATATAAATAGCTATAAGTGAGAGTGTGTGATTGTGAGAGTGACTGTATGGATGAGTGTGTGCTTGTATCAGTGATTGTATAAGAGCGTAAGAATGTGCTAGTATTTGTATGAGTAAGTGAGCTGGTGTGTGTATAACTGTATAGGTGAGTAAATGGCAGTGTGTTTAATTATTTGCATGACTGACTAGGTGTGTGAGTACCTCTATGGATGAGTGGCGGTGTTTGAGTGTCTATATAGGAGTATGAGTGCATATGATAGTCCTGTACTGAGTGACCGTAAGTATGAGTGACTGTACGGGTGAGTGAGTGGATGTGTGTGTAGACCTAAGAATCAGTGAGTGGGTATGTAGTTATTGGTGTTGGTGTGTCTATGGTTTTGCGAATGGCAGTCTGTAATTTAGAGTATCAAAGGTTATATTAGGGTGTGAGGAGGTGCATCAGATTATCACGTGAATGATGTCATCAGTGATGTCATCAGTGATGTCATTTGAGATGTCATCAGTGATGTCACTGACCATGTCATGAGTGATGTAATATGTGACGTCATCAGCAGTGCATTGCGGGGGCGCGAGTTATAGTTAGCTGAACTAACTATAACGGGGGAATTTCATGGGTTTTGTACGAGTGCAATGTCCAACTAACTATAACTGTCCCTAAAACCTATGGTTTTTTCAGTGAATTTCAAAGGTTTTGTAAATGACAATTTTTAAATGTATTAATTGTTATATTTATTTTTTTGATACTGATTTACTACATTTTTTTTAAAATATTTATTTTTACATATTTTATTTTTTAAATTACATTGTAATTACATTATACATTACATTACAAAATATACTTTCTCAGAATGAATTACTTTAGTTTAAATACTTTGCAAATAGGCAATAGACTTTTAAGTACAGTAGTTACAGTTGTTGCAATGGGCAACACAATTTCAAACACAATGCAACATTGAGCTCAATGTGAATTTCTAGTTAAATGCAATTAGTTACTTTATGGATTACTTTTCTAACCACAGGACTGGATCCTAGATTCAGTCCTGGGACATCTCCTGTAAACAGTTGAGTAAAAGCGTTTTGGTTACAGTAGTGATTTTTAAGGAATATTATTGTATTTTAAAAGTTGACACTTTTTCACATAGAATCACCAATGTTATCCTATGGGAGGAAATTCACTTAGCAGGTAAGTAGTGTTATCGTTACTTTTTCTTACTCAGTGGTGGTTCCTGGATCCAGCACTGGTGCATCTCCTGTAAACAGTTGAAAGAATGTGTTTAAGTCATACAGGCGATTTTTAAGGAATATTTGTAGTTTGTGAAAATCGACACTTTGAAACTTTTCTGCTGAAAACCAGACAATGGATTCCAATGGAAGGAAATACAGGTTACTGGTAAGTACGGTTAGAATTACTTTTCAGGGTCAGTGCTGGGCTAAAAGATGCAGCACTGGGTTCTCTCCTGATAACAGGTGAGTAAATCGGAATTCGTAGCTCGGCTGATTTTAGAGGAATATTATAAAGTTCCAAAACTCCACACACAGAAGAATTTCCAAGTGAAACCAGTCAATGTTAGCCTATGGAAGGAAATTCAAGTTATTGGTAAGTACGGTTAAAATTACTTTTCAGGATCAGTACTGGGCTCAAAGATGCAGCACTGAGGTCTCTCCTGATAACCGGTGAGTAAATCGGAATTCGTAGTTCGGCTGATTTTAGAGGAATATTTGTATGTTTAAAAAATCGACAGAAACTTTTTCAGCAAAAAGCAGGCAATGATATCCTATGGAAGGAAATTCAAGTTACTGGTAAGTACGGTTAAAATTACTTTTCAGGATCAGTACTGGGCTCAAAGATGCAGCACTGAGGTCTCTCCTGATAACAGGTGAGTAAATCGGAATTCGTAGTTCGGCTGATTTTAGAGGAATATTATAAAGTTCCAAAACTCCACACTTAGAAGAATTTCCAAGTGAAACCAGTCAATGTTAGCCTATGGAAGGAAATTCAAGTTACTGGTAAGTACGGTTAAAATTACTTTTCAGGATCAGTACTGGGCTCAAAGATGCAGCACTGAGGTCTCTCCTGATAACCGGTCAGTAAATCGGAATTCGTAGTTCGGCTGATTTTAGAGGAATATTATAAAGTTCCAAAACTCCACACTTAGAAGAATTTCCAAGTGAAACCAGTCAATGTTAGCCTATGGAAGGAAATTCAAGTTACTGGTAAGTACGGTTAAAATTACTTTTCAGGATCAGTACTGGGCTCAAAGATGCAGCACTGAGGTCTCTCCTGATAACCGGTGAGTAAATCGGAATACGTAGTTCGGCTGATTTTAGAGGAATATTTGCACAATGGTGAAGGGAGGGGGCGTGGCTTCAGGTGACATGTGTGCAAACACGCCCTGTGGCGCGTTTTAAGTTGGAGAATTAATTCCTCCTCAATCCCGAGGGTCCCTAGGGGCCAACTGGCCCACCAGATACCTCCAGTATGCGCCAGAGAGCTGCGTTGCAGAGAGGTGTTCAGAGGCCACGCCCTTTTACAACACTCTGCAACGCAGCTCCGTGGCGCTTACTGGAGGTACCTGGTGGGCTAGTTGGCCCCCAGGGACCCTCAGGATTGAAGAGGATTTAATTCCCCATCTTAAAACGCGCCATGGGGCCTGTTTGCACACATGTCACCTGAAGCCACGCCCTCCCTTCACCACTGTGCAAACGCGCCCGTGGCGCGTTTTAAGTTGGGGGATTAAGTCCCCTTGAATACTGAGGGTCCCTGGAGTCCAACTAGCCCACCATGTACCTCCAAAAAGCGCCACAGAGCTGCGTTGCAGAGAGGTGTAAAAAGGGGCATGGCCTCTGTACACCTCTCTGCAACGCAGCCCCTGGTGCATACCGGAGGTTCCTGGTGGGCTAGTTGGCCCTCAGGGACCCCCAGTATTCAAGGGGAATTACTTTCCCTTCTTAAAACGCGCCAGGGGGCGTGTTTGCAGATTGCTGCAGGGAGGGGGCGGGGCCTCTGGCACGATGCCGGTCTTTCTTTTTTTTTTTGTGCTTTTTTCTGCCCAGGGGGTCCTTGTGGGACCCCCTGAGCAGACCTAGGGGGTCAGGGTGTTTCTACCCTGCCCCCTTTGTGCGTTTTGCGCACTTGTTTCTTGTGTTTTTTTTTTTTAATCAGCGGGATCCGCACCCTAAGCGCATCCCACAGATTTAAAAAAAAAAAAAATGCTTTTTTCTCCCCATGGGGTCCTTGTGGGACCCCCTAAGCAGACCTAGGGGGTCAGGGTGTTTCTACCCTGCCCCCTTTTTGCGTTTTGCGCACTTGTTTTACTGCTTTCTTGTTCCTCGGTTCTACCGAGGAACAAGATGGCTGCCAACACTTCCTGGTTTGGAGTGTTGACAGCCAATTAGCATGCAGCTCGTGGTCGGGAGGGTGCGCGGATCCACCGCGGCCATAGATATCGAAACTTTTATTTTGGATTTTCTCAGCAACTACTAAACGGATTTACACCATTTTTAACAAGGGTGCTTTCTGAACCAAGCACTACCTTTTTGCCAAATTTGGTGTAATTCCGTTCAGCAGTTCGGGCTGTAGCCGTGGCTAAAATTTCCTATGGGAATTAACATGGAGAAAACACGTTTTGGGACCCCCCTTTTTTCTCGGCCCCCGCTTGATGAATCACCCCGAAACTTTCAAGACAGGAGCGGACCGAAGCGCCCCACTAGTTTTGAAAATTTTGCGATGATTCGTCAAACGACGCCAAAGGTATTGGGAATAGAATGTTATGGATTTCCTATGGATAATAGGTCCTAACTATAACTATCTACTGGCGACCGCCAGTAGATATATATATATATATATATATATATATATATATATATATATATATATATATATATATATATATATATTCACTGAAAAAACCATAGGTTTTAGGGACAGTTATAGTTAGTTGGACATTTCACTCGTACAAAACCCGTGAAATTCCCCTGTTATAGTTAGTTCAGCTAACTATAACTCGCGCCCCGCAATGCACTGCTGATGACGTCACATATTACATCACTCATGACATGGTCAGTGACATCACTGATGACATCACTGATGACATCTCAAATGACATCACTGATGACATCATCCAGTGACTGTGTGTTTCTGTAAAGTTTAAATATTTTTAATATATATAGGAAAAGACGTATTGAAGAATGAGTGGGTGTCTAAGTGTCTGTATGGATGATTTAGTAGGTGCGTGACTGACTCTATAAGTGAGTGATTTAACGTATCTTACTGAATGCATGGGTTAGTGACTAAACTGGGTGAATGTCTGTATCCGTCTGTCTGTTGCTGTGTAAGTGGCTGCATGTGTTTGTGAATAGCTACATGAGTGTCTATATGAGTTATTGAATGGTTCTCTGAGTATCTGTATGGGTGCCTCAGTGTTTGTGTGGGAGGGGTGTGTGCGACTCTGTGCATAGATGTGTGAGTGGGTGATTCACTGGGTGGATGGTTTCAAGAGTGTATGGGTGGGTAAGTGTGTGTAAGAGTGTGTGTAAGAGTGTGTTAGTGAGTGAATATATGTCCCAGTGGTACATGTGTGAGTAACTACATATGTGAAAGGCAGTATATATGTGTGTTGGAGTATATAAATAGCTATAAGCGAGAGTGAGTGATTGTGATAGTGGCTGTATGGATGAGTGTGTGCTTGTATCAGTGATTGTATAAGAGCGTAACAATGTGGTAGTATTTGTATGATTAAGTGAGCTGGTGTGTGTATAACTGTATAGGTGAGTAAATGGCAGTGTGTTTAATTATTTGCATGACTGACTAGGTGTGTGAGTACCTCTATGGATGAGTGGCGGTGTTTGAGTGTCTATATAGGAGTAAGAGTGCATATGATAGTCCTGTACTGAGTGACCATAAGTATGAGTGACTGTACGGGTGAGTGAGTGGATGTGTGTGTGTAGACCTAAGAATCAGTGAGTGGGTATGTAGTTATTGGTGTTGGAGTGTCTATGGTTTTGCGAATGGCAGTCTGTAATTTAGATTGGGTATATCAAAGGTTATATTAGGGTGTTAGGAGGTGCATCAGATTATCACGTGGATGATGTCATCAGTGATGTCATTTGAGATGTCATCAGTGATGTCATCAGTGATGTCACTGACCATGTCATGAGTGATGTAATATGTGACGTCATCAGCAGTGCATTGCGGGGCGCGAGTTATAGTTAGCTGAACTAACTATAACAGGGGAATTTCACGGGTTTTGTACGAGTGAAATGTCCAACTAACTATAACTGTCCCTAAAACCTATGGTTTTTTCAGTGAATTTCAAAGGTTTTTTAAATGCTAATTTCTAACTATAACGTGTCTGAAACCTATGGTTTTTTCAGTGAATTTCAAAGGTTTTTTAAATGCTAATTTCTAACTATAACGCCCCTAAAACCTATGGTTTTTTCAGTGAATTTCAAAGGTTTTGTAAATGACAATTTTTAAATGTATTAATTGTTATATTTATTTTTTTGATACTGATTTACTACATTTTTTAAAACTATTTATTTTTATATATTTTATTTATTAAATTACATTGTAATTACATTATACATTACATTACAAAATATACTTTCTCAGAATGAATTACTTTAGTTTAAATAGTTTGCAAATAGGCAATAGAGTTTTAAGTACAGTAGTTACAGTTGTTGCAATGGGCAACACAATTTCAAACACAATGCAACATTGAGCTCAATGTGAATTTCTAGTTAAATGCAATTAGTTACTTTATGGATTACTTTTCTAACCACAGGACTGGATCCTAGATTCAGTCCTGGGACATCTCCTGTAAACAGTTGAGTAAAAGCGTTTTGGTTACAGTAGTGATTTTTAAGGAATATTATTGTATTTTAAAAGTTGACACTTAGAAACTTTTTCACATAGAATCACCAATGTTATCCTATGGGAGGAAATTCACTTAGCAGGTAAGTAGTGTTATCGTTACTTTTTCTTACTCAGTGTTGGATCCTGGATCCAGCACTGGTGCGTCTCCTGTAAACAGTTGAAAGAATGCGTTTAAGTCATACAGGCGATTTTTAAGGAATATTTGTAATTTGTGAAAATCGACACTTTGAAACTTTTCTGCTGAAAACCAGACAATGGATTCCTATGGAAGGAAATGTAAGTTACTGGTAAGTACGGTTAGAATTACTTTTCAGGGTCTGTGCTGGGCTAAAAGATACAGCAATGGGTTCTCTCCTGATAACAGGTGAGTAAATTGGAATTCGTACTTTGGTTGATTTTAGAGGAATATTATAAAGTTCCAAAACTCCACACTTAGAAGAATTTCCAAGTGAAACCAGTCAATGTTAGCCTATGAAGGAAATTCAAGTTACCGGCAAGTACGGTTAAAATTACTTTTCAGGACCAGTACTGGGCTGAAAGATGCAGCACTGAGGTCTCTCCTGATAACAGGTGAGTAAATCAGAATTCGGATTTCGGCTGATTTTAGAGGAATATTTGTATGTTTCAAAAATCAACACTTAGAAACTTTTTCAGCAAAAAGCAGGCAATGATATCCTATGGAAGGAAATTCAAGTTACTGGTAAGTACGGTTAAAATTACTTTTGAGGATCAGTACTGGGCTGAAAGATGCAGCACTGAGGTCTCTCCTGATAACAGGTGAGTAAATCGGAATTCGTATTTCGGCTGATTTTAGAGGAATATTTTAAAGTTCCAAAACTCCACACTTAGAAGAATTTCCAAGTGAAACCAGTCAATGTTAGCCTATGGAAGGAAATTCAAGTTACTGGTAAGTACAGTTAAAATTACTTTTGAGGATCAGTACTGGGCTGAAAAATGCAGCACTGAGGTCTCTCCTGATAACAGGTGAGTAAATCGGAATTCGTATTTCGGCTGATTTTAGAGGAATATTTTAAAGTTCCAAAACTCCACACTTAGAAGAATTTCCAAGTGAAACCAGTCAATGTTAGCCTATGGAAGGAAATTCAAGTTACTGGTAAGTACGGTTAAAATTACTTTTCAGGACCAGTACTGGGCTGAAAGATACAGCACTGAGGTCTCTCCTGATAACAGGTGAGTAAATCGGAATTCGTATTTCGGCTGATTTTAGAGGAATATTTGCACAATGGTGAAGGGAGTGGGCGGGGCCTGAGGTGACATCTGTGCAAACGCGCCCCGTGGCGCGTTTTAAGTTGGGGGATTAAGTCCCCTTGAATCATGAGGGTCCCTAGGGGCCAACTAGCCCACCAGGAACCTCAAGTATGCGCCAGGGGGCTGCGTTGCAGAGATGTGTAGAGAGGCCACACCCCTTTTTACACCTCTCTGCAACGCAGCTCTATGGCGCTTTCTGGATGTACCTGTTGGGCTAGTTGGCCCCCAGGGACCCTCAGGATTGAAGGGGATTTAATTCCCCATCTTAAAAGCGCGCCACGGGGCCTGTTTGCACACATGTCACCTGAAGCCCCGCCCTCCCTTCACCACTGTGCAAACGCGCCCCTTGGCGCGTTTTAAGTCGGGGATTAACTCCCTTGAATCCTGAGGGTCCCTGGGGTGCAACTAGCCCACCAGCTACCTTCCATTAAGCGCCACAGAGCTGCGTTGCAGAGAGGTGTAAAAGGGGCGTGGCCTCTGTACACCTCTCTGCAAGGCAGCTCCCTGGCGCATACTGGGAGGTTCCTGGTGGGCTAGTTGGCCTCAGGGACCCCCAGTATTGAAGGGGAATTACTTCCCATCTGCAAACGCGCCAGGGGCGCGCTTGCAGAGTGGTGAAGGAAGGGGCGGGGCCTGCGGGCCCGATCGTTTTTTTTGTTTTTTTTTCCCTGAAGGGGGCTGTGTGGCCCCCTTCCTTTTTCCTATTTTTGGGCCCTGGGGACCCCATCCCCCAGGGCCTTACCCCCTTTTTTTTTTTTTTTATTCAAACGGGAAGGGGGCCGCGTGGCCCCCCTCCCGTGGCCGAATCCTGCCTCCTTTTGCCCCGGGGACCCCATCCCCCGGGGCAGGCCTTTTTTTTTTTAAATTATTTCTGGGGAGGGGGCCGCGTGGCCTCCCTCCCGAGCCACTTATGGCCCCGGGGACCCCATCCCCGGGGCCTGGCCTCTTGTTGGGGACTGTGGGGGTCCCCAAACCCCCACAGTGCCGCCGGCTCCCGTGTCCTAAGGGAGCCGGCATTGCTTTCCACATGGGGAGCAGCTAACATGCTGCTCCCCATGTGGAAAGCAATTGTCTTTGATATTAGCGAGAGCAGGTTTCCCTGCTCTCTCTTCCAATATCCAAAGCAGTTTGCAATGACAGGACGGGAGCCGCGAGGCCCCGTCCTGTCATTGCAAACAGCAGTGTCCCGGGGGTAGGCACTCGGGACACTGCAGGAGCCGGCCCTGGGGGTGGCGGTCCCCAGGGCCACCACAGGCTCCAGGAGGGGGGCCGCGCGGCCCCCTCCCCAGATCAGCACAGCCCCGGGAGGTGGTGGTCCCTGGGCTTCGGGGGTCCAAAACGGACCCCATTTTAAATGTGTTAGTGCCCCGGGAGGTGGCGGTCTCGGGGCGTGTGGGGGCTCGAGCCCCCCACACAGGAAATAAAAAATTAAAAAAAGAAGCCCCGGGAGGTGGTGGTCTCGGGGCTGCGGGAGGGCCGAGTGCCCTCCCGCACCATTTTAAATGAAAGCCCCGGGGGGTGGCGGTCTGAAAGCCCCGGGGGGTGGCGGTCCCCGGGCTTGGGGGCCCTTTGAGGCCCCCATACATAAATTTAACCCCCCCACCATGCCCCCGGGACCGCGCTCGATTATTTTTTTTTTGGCAGGATCCGCGCACCCTGAGCGCATCCTGCCGATTTTGTTTTTTTTTTTAAATGCTTTTTTCTGCCCAGGGGGTCCTTATGGGACCCCCTGAGCAGACCTAGGGGGTCAGGGTGTTTCTACCCTGCCCCCTTTGTGCGCTTTGCGCACTTGTTTCTGTCCCTCGGTTCTACCGAGGAACAAAATGGCTGCCAACATTTCCTGAATCGGAATGTTGACAGCCAGCTGACAGCCAATTAACATGCAGCTCGTGATCGGGACGGTGCGCGCAGGGTGCGCTCAGGGTGCGCGGATCCTCCGTGCCCATAGATATATATGTACTTTTACTTTTGATTTTCTCAGCAACTACTGAACGGATTTACACCATTTAACAAAAAGGGTTCTTTCTGAACCAAGAACTACCTCTTTGCCAAATTTGGTGTAATTCCGTTCAGCAGTTCGGGCTGTAGCCGTGTCTAAAGTTTCCTATGGAAAAATGAATGGGAAAACGCGTTTTGGGACCCCCCTTTTTTCTCGGCCCCGCTGACGAATCACCCCGAGACTTTCAGGGTAGGAGCGGACCGGAGCGCCCCACAAAGTTTGAAAATTTTGCGAAGATACGTCAACCGGCAAGAGAGTTATTTCAAATAGAATGTCGCGGATTTCCTATGGAAAATAGGTTCTAACTATAACTATCTACTGGCGACCGCCAGTAGATAATATATATATATATATATATATATATATATATATATATATATATATATATATGAACACCACT
>CAWUFW010026870.1:0-30355 GCA_963921515.1 Calotriton arnoldi
CTGTGGAGACTTCAAAATTATCGATCACAAAAAAGACTTGTATTTGCGAGGGAGACACCTGCTTTTTGGTCCCCGGCTCAGCGGGAATCTAGGGAAACCTACCAAACTCAGACAATTCTGAAAACTAGACACCTGGAGGAGTCCAGGGAATTGTGGCTTGTGTAGATCTCCTGATGTTTTCTTATCAGGAATAACCTGCAAACCTCCAATTTAGCTAAAAAAACACATTTTCCTCACGTTTCTGCGTGAGAAAGTTGTGGGATCACCAGGCCGACACAAATTTCCTACCACCCAGCATTCCCCCAGGTCTCCCGATAAAAATGGTACCTCACTTGTGTGGGTGGGCCAAGTACCCGCAAGGGCCCAAAACTTATTGTGGAGGCATCAAAATTATTGATCACAAAATGACCTGGTTTTGCAAGGGGGTCATCTGTGTTTTTGGTCCCAGGCTCAGTGGCCATCTAGGGAAACCTACCAAACCCAGACATTTCTGAAAACTAACTAGATACCCGAGGAGAGTCCAGGGAGGTGTGGCTTGCGTGGATCCCCCAATGTTTTCTCACCCAGAATCCCCTGCAATCCTCCAATTTACTAAAAAGTCACATTTTCCTCACATTACTATGTTGGGAAGTTGTGGTCTCACAGGGCTGATACAAATTTCCTACAACTCAGTGTTACCCTCAGTATCCTTCTAAAAATGATACCTCACTTGTGTGGGTGGGCCAAGTATTGCGACTGGGACGGGCCAAAAATGTGTAAAGATTGAGGGTGAACCAAAGTGGGTCCAAAAGGGCAACTTGTTGATGTGTTTTTAGTCTCATGGGGCTTTGGGCACCCACACAAGTGAGGTATTATTTTTATCAGGAGACTGAGGGGGGCGCTGGGTGGTAGTAAATTTGTGCCGGCGCGGTGATCCTACAACTTTCCCACACAGAAATGCGAGGAAACTATGACTTTTTATGTAAATTTGAGGTTTGCAGGGGATTCTGGATAAGAAAACGCTGAGGGATCCATGCAAGCCACACCATTAGCCAAGCAACATTCCACGCACACCACCAAACAAGCGGCATTCACGCACACCACCAGCCAAGTGCCATTGTTGCCCACTGCCAGTCAAGCACCATCCTCGTACACCACCAGCCAAGCGCCACCCACACACTCCACCAGCCAAGCGTCAGTCCACGTACACTGCCAGCCAAGTCCTACTCCATGCATACCACCAGGCAAGTGGCAATCTACACACACCGCCATCTAGCGTGAGTCCACACACACCATCAGCCAAGTGCAAGTCCACACACACGGCCAGCAAAATGCCAGCCAAAGGCCAGTGCACGCAGGCCGTCAGCCAAGCTCCAGTTCACATACACACAAACTTTCCCTGGTTTCTAGTGGTTTTCTGCCCTCACTTGGGGGCTGATGAGTCTAAAAATATCACTGAAACAGCTAAAATGTGTGCCTAAAAAAAAGGGTAGTGACCATTGCCTATGGAGCTTCTCCCTGACATGCCCATAAACATATGCCTGGTGCCTAGTGGGTTTCATGCCCCCTCTCGGGGTGAGGGGCAGATCAGGTGTAATAATAATCAGCATCTGTCCCCACGGGGGGCAGAAACACTGTGCCCATTGTTTTTGGGAGGGGTCATCAACATACCTATTCTGGGCAGCCCCACACCTACACAAAGAAAGAAATTGTCCCTGGTTCCTAGTGGGCATTCTGCCCCCTCCCCCTGGGGGGGGGGCAGATCAGGGCTATTGCATCACCTGCCCCCCAAGGGGAGTCAGAAAGACATCAGTCCCCATGTATGTGGGATGGAGGCATGGCCATGCCCATTGTGGGTGACCCCACCCCTGTTTAATTATAAAAATAATCCCTGGTGTCTAGTGGGCTTTGCATTGGTATAGAGTGCAGTGACGTAAAGTGCTTTTGCATAGAGTGCCGTGACATAAAGAGCAGTGGCGTAGGGTGCAGTGGTGTTGTTATATGGAATTGTTTTTAAATGTGTTTTCCATAGGTACAGTGGTACTATCTTGATAGTTTTAAGGTAGTATCATGGTACCCCAAAACTTTTTAAAACATATAAAACACAAAAAACATTTTTCCCTAAGTCTACGGGCTAATGTAAAGTGTGGTACGTGTTTATATATATTTTATAACCAATAGTAATGTAGATCTCCCCTTAAAGCCCAGAACAAACACTAAGTATGGGGAATACAATATATGTACTTTTTTATTTTTAAGGGCTGTCATCAGCCAAAAATATTGCGTTTTGTCATTGCCACATACAGCGGTACACCATGAAATTACTGTGGTTTGCCACTGCCCAATATATCACTACGATTTTGACCCTTATGCCTTTAAAATTACTACACCAATTTACATATACTAATAAAAAGGATCCTTCCCACACCATAGTCTACATTCCTGCCAAATTTCATACAAATCTGTGCAGCATTTTAGCCACTACATCTGATGAAAAGGTCAGTGGAAAATGCATTGGTGCAAAAGAAGCTTGGTTGATGTCATCACTAATGTCATCATGACATGATGTCATTTGAGATGCTGCCAGTGATGTCATAGAACATATCATGAATGATGTAATATGTGAGGTCACCAGCAGTGCACGGTGGGGCGCAAGGTATAGTTAGCTATACTGTTGATTTTCTGTGTTTTTTTGAGTTCATAACATTAATGTTGCTACTCATATTTTTTTTAACAAAAACAGATCTTTTTATCACACCTAACTGGTGTTACTTTAACCTTTTTTTCCAGTGAATTTCTATGTTTTTTTTTACGTAAAGTTATATTTTATTACCATACGCAAAGCCAACCCCCTGCCACGCATGGCATGCGGCCAGACCTAGTGAACAAACCCCCAGCCGGCTGCCAAACCCATGGCACACGCAGCGTTTGGTGTGCATGGTGTATAGTTGGCCTTCGGGCCCCAGGGACATGGAGCCCGATTCACAGAACTAATCTGAGACAAAATCCTAAACTTACTACTTTTGGTATTCACAGAAGGCATTTAGTAGTAGTAAAGTTAGGATTTTGTCTTAAGTTTGACTTAAGACAAACTTAAGACAGACTTAAGACAGACTTACGACAGACTTAAGACAGACTTAAGACAAACTTAAGACAGACTTAAGACAGACTTAAGACAAACTTAAGACAAACTTAAGACAAACTTAAGACAAAATCCTAATTTTACTACTACTAAATGCCTTCTGTGAATACCAAAAGTAGTAAGTTTAGGATTTTGTCTCAGATTAGTTCTGTGAATCGGGCCCCCTGTCTCCAGGCCAAAGTGTATATATTAAGGGGAAGGGGTATGCAACCCCCCCTCCACAAGCCTCAATTGGCCCAAGGGACCGCATCACCTGGGGCCAAATACAATTAAACAGGGAAGGGGGGGCAAGCAGCCCCCCTGAGCCTTCTCGGACTACAGGGACCCCCTCCCCTAGGGCCAAAATCTAAGGGGGGGCACGCAGCCTCCATCTCCTGGGGTCAAATTCAATAAAAAAACGCCCCCTCTCCAAACCATATAAGCTCTGAGGATCCCACGTCCTGGGGACAAATTTAATAAGAAAAGGGAGGGGGCAGCGCAACCACCCCTCCCAAGCCTTGTTAGCCCCTGGGGACCCTACCCTCTGGGCTGCTAATTTTTTTTTTTTAAAGGGGAGGCAGTCTGAGTGGCCCCCGTCTCCAAGCATCTTTTGGCCCCAGAGACACCATCCCCCAGGGCCGTCTATTTATCAAAAGGAGAGGGGGTACACGTGGTCCCCGAGCCCTACTAGGCCCCGGGTACCCCAACCCCTGGGGGCCATATGACATTCTAAAGGGGAGGGAGGTCACATGGATCCCCTCCCTCAGCCTTCATAGGCCCCGGGGACCTCATACCACTGGACCATGCCATATTTAGAAAGGGGGCATAGGGCCCCACTTCCTAGCCTTATTAGACCCTGGGGACCCCATCCCCTGGAGTTGCTTGACATTATAGAGGGGAGGGAGGCTGCATGTATCCCCCTCCCAGGGCCTTCATAGGCCCCGAGGACCTCATCCCCTGGGCCGTACCTTATTTAAAAGGGGGAGCATGCGGCCCCCCTCCCGAGCCTATTATGCTACCATGAATCCCATCCCCCAGGGCCTCCATTAATAATATGTGAGTGCCCTGGTGCCCACCCAGGGCACTCATTAAACACCTAGTTGAGGGCTACAGGGGAGCCCTAGGTGTCCCACGGCTCCAGCCAGCTCCCCGCATGGTGCGGGAGCCGGCATTGCTCCCACCCGGAGGCAGCAGATAGTAATGCTGCTCCCTCGGGTTAAGAGCAACATGTGTTCTGTTTAGTCTTACTTCATCAGTACAGGCAGGGAAGCAGAACACAACTCTGCTCCCAGCCGGCAGGAGCATTTTTAAATAAGACATAGCTTACATATATCTGCCTCTTCTCCAGCCGTACCTGCCTTGCTGTAGTGTATCTGTCTTTTGACTGATATTGTTCTGCCACAAAACAACTGTTTTACACTTAGCTATGGCTATCTATGACTTTTCATCAATGCCCCTCACATGTGAGTGACTCTGCCCCAACACTATTGATCTGAACGGTGGAGTGTCTAGCATGTGTCCGATTCTTCCCTAAGTGTTTTATCAGACTCATGACTAACATGTGAAATGCTTTGGGGGTCGTGGCCTAACGCCAATGGAGTAAGCCGCTCTGATCGGGGCTCCTCGTGGCCGGGCCCAATCTGGCATCATCCTGCACTCTAGCACTCCTGCAAGAGCCCGAATAGTTTGTGGGATGCTAACGGGGGAAGATTGCAGCTACTTTGGCAGCGGAGTTACCACCGGTGTGTGGGAAACACCGAAGAAGGCGAGACGAGACAGCGGCCTCTCCCCAAAATGGCGGCGATCGTCTGGAGCAGCAGCGGCAGAGCAGAAGCTGCAGAGGGACAGAGCGGACGGTGAGCTACAAGAGATCTGGCGGGTGGTAACTGCAGCCACCAGGGGAGACCTACCCGATCCTGACGGAGGCGGTGCTTGGACCGGATGGCTTGCCGGAGCTGGGGGCGAGGCCCTGGGTCCCAAGAGGGCCAGGAACTGGAGTTCCGGATCGTGCCGGGTGGCTGCCGACCACCGCTCTCCCCTTGTTGACTATGGCGTGCCCGGGGTGGAAGACACTGGAACCCCACGGTGAGTGCCGTACGTGGCTGGGGGCCCTGCGCGGCCGGTGCCGACAGCCTCGGAAAGGGGGAAGGAGACGTGGAGCCTGAGACAGCACCCACACCAAGGTAGGAGTGGTGAGCACCGGAAGAGGAGCTGGAGCACCGGAGATACTGCTCCTCAGACAAGGCTGGCACAGCTGCATCTAAGTACATGCGCGGGAGCTCGCCCCGCAGCACCCGATTAATTACCTTGTTGGCCTGGCTGCACTGCCTTGCAGAAATAAGGACCTGAGACCTCGGACATATTGACTCTGAGACCGGGGAGTAGAGCTCCCCACTAAAGGGGGGCACAGAGGTGATTGCTCCCCCACATCTGGGAAACACTCCGAGAAACTGGGCCTCCCTAAGACCTGCTCCTTCCCATCCTACATTCCCTTGAGAGGGGGTGCTAAAGACTCGGCTTCCGGCTGCTTCTCCCCCCTGGGCTACGATACAGGGCAGTGATGCGGGAGAGCACCCACCCCACTTTGGAGAAAGGACCTACAACAACTATCCATAGACAACTCCCCATGCTGGCACCACAAGGGCAGACATCATAGCGAGCCTCCTGCTCTGCTTGTCTGCCGGGTACATAGGGCTACACACAGAGAAGCAAAGATCTGCTCCCGAACGCTCTGCGCACCCATCTTGTGAGTGAGAACACTGGTGGCGCCTACCCTAAGAGCACCAAATAAGCTAACAGCAGCAGAAATGGCCAAGGACAGATCAGACTGAAATCACAAGGACGTACCTATCTGGAACCAACTCTGAAAAGAATGGGTAAATGGACCAGGCAGAAGGAACCTGAACAGGAGGAACAGAGTATGGCTACGGGCATGGAGACAAAGACGCCTTCCACGTCAATGCTGCCCATTGATCCCACATTACAGGACTTACTGCAAGCTTTCACTGTCTCTAGAGAGGCCTTAGAACTAAAAATAGATGCTATTGGCACGGACCTCAGCTTACTCAAAGATGACCACAAGAAACTCGCTGAGACGGTAGCCAACAACGAACGGGAGATAGCCAAACTATCCATGACCATGACCTCAATGCAAACTCGCCTATGAGACATGGAAACTAAAGTGAGGATGCTGGAGAGCCGGGCAGAGGATGCCGAAAATCGCTCGCGCAGCAATAACATTCAAGTCGTGGGCATGCCCGAAAAGGTGGAAGGGAACAATGCAGTGTTATACATGGAACAATGGCTGAAGACCACTGTGGCCCCTGAGGGCCTTTCTGAGTTCTTCGCTCTATAACGAGCACATAGGGTGCCGACCAGACCGCCCCCACCTGGCGCTCCCCCACGGACAATAATAACTCGACTATTATACTTTAGAGATCGAGACCATATCCTGACACAGGCACGAGCGAAACAAGAACTTAGAGTTAATAACTCCACTGTGTGCATCTTCCCTGATTTCTCCAGGGAGGTCCAGAAATGAAGGGCATCCTACCAGGAAGTCAAGAAGAAATTGAGACAACTAAAACTCCAATATTCAATGCTTTTCCCAGCAAGACTCCGGGTAGTCACCCCAGAAGGAACAAGGTACTTCCGAATGCCACAGTAAGCACAGGACTGGCTAGAAGGACGAAATGAACCCAAATCGGACACAGACAGAGGACGATGGCAACAGCAGAGCCAGAAATGCAGAGAAATACGGGCACTACGAAGTCTAGCTGCGCCGTCCCAGACTGAATCCAAGATGGGACGGCAAAGAGTGATGGATGCGGTCGCGCAAATAAGTGGGGGCCCAGCAGCCCGGGAGACGCCAGAGCAGGGGACTACCCCTCATGACTCGGAATCGGACCCGGAGTCCAATGCCTCTGAGAACTCAAGCTTGGAGATGCCCAAGATCACCCCGGGCACAGTGGACGATATTATATAGCATATTCAGTCTCACCTTAGAGAACAGCGACGGACTTTGCTCCTACTTCTGGTGAACTGCTGACCCATGGGAAGCGCACTGAGCACCTACCCTGAACGTTGTCCCCCATTGATGACTCACTAAGCCGGATGGGACCTAACCACCGAGGAGTCAACGGGCACCCCTCAAAACTACAGAGCACTAGGAAAGCTCTTTCATGAACCTTTTGAACGTTATTAAGGTTTGGGCGGGCGGCATGTTGCTGCTGGTCCTGGGGAGGGGGAGTTGGGGGTTTAGTGAGCCACACAGCAATATACATGGTCACTACTGGAGTACTCTATGAAGGGGGGGGATTACGGATCAAGGATGAGGGGATTCCTTCCCCAACACTCAGCAGGCACATGGCTAGCACTCCGACCTACAAATGCCTAACATGGAATGTCAGGGGGATGCACACCATAGCAAAATGATACAAGGTCTTCTCTTACCTACAAAGGAGAGGGACACACATTGCATTACTGCAAAAAACACATCTCACTGACAAAGAAGGACAGGCATTAAGGAAACGTTGGAGGGGCCAAGCATATTTTACTACCTATTCAGCATATGCCAGGGGGGTACTGGTGTGGATATGAGCGGGGGTCCCCTTCCAACTAATAGACACTATAATAGACACTGAGGATAGATACATGGCGGTGAGAGGTCACCTAGAATGCAGAGAGCTAGTATTGATGAATGTGTATGTCCGAAATACAAAGCACGGCGCATTCTTTGCGACATTATCACGATGCCTCGCCCCACTGCTGACGGAAACAACACTAATCGGGTTTTTTTTTAATTGTATTGCAGACACCCTACTAGACCGCTCACACCCTCCCTTATGGGACTCCCAGACAACCCACACGACCAAAATGTTTGCGGACTGGCAAAGGCAATGGAATCTGATAGACTCCTGGAGACGCCTACACCCACAGGGCAGGGATTATTCCTTTTTTTCTAACATCCACGAGGTTCATACCAGACTAGACCTGTTCCTTTCCTCTCTGGATGTGCACAACCGAATCGAATAGCTATCCGGTACTATCTCGGACCACAACCCAGTGCTACTGCAGCTAAAATGGGTGCAACCTAGAACCTCCATACCAACGTGGAGGCTCAAGCCCGAGGCACTGGAGGACCAGGTGAAACAATTAGAACCAAAATTGTTCAATATTTTACTGACAATGCAGGGACAGCGTCCAGCCCCCAAATATAGTGGGATGCCTTTAAAGCTGTAGCACAGGGATACTGCATTGCTGAATCCAAGGGAATTAGGCAAACATTATTGACGGATGTAGAAAGGGCTGAAAAACACCTGTGAGAAATAGAGCCAAGGCGACTGAACCACCCTGAGATCCAGTGGGATCTCCTGATGACTAAAGAAGAGGTGGCAACGCAGTTGGAGCGTCTCCGATGTTTTGATCATAAGAGCTATATGGATGAAACACACGCTGAGAGAGACAAATCGGGCTCCTTGCTAGCGTGGCTGGCTAATTCTGCGAAAAGAGCCTCACCCATACTAGAAGTAGCGAACGAGGAAGGCAAAATAACCTATACACAGGAAGGGATTAATGAGATATTAACAGACTATTATTCAACCTTATATGCTAGTACATCCCCTAGTGAACCACAGGAGACACAAGAATATATAGCAAACCTCGAGATACTACGGATCATGGAGGAAACCGCAGAACTACTGGGGGGGGGACATACCGCCCAGTGAAATAGCCGCCGCTATCAAACATATGGCGCACAATAAGACCCCAGGCACTGATGGGTTCCCCATGGAGTTTTACTCTACCGGACTGGTGAAGCTGTATAAGGCAGCCGAAGACATGGGCTTCCTTCCAATAACCACCAGGGAGGCTATTATAGTCCCTATTCTGAAACCCAATAAGAAGGCTCATAACAAAATGGCCTACTGACCACTCTCGATGTTAAACATCAATTATAAAATCCTTGGTCGGATCCTTGCCACCCGCCTATTGCCGAACATGAACACGCTAGTGCATGAGGACCATGCTGGGTTCATCGCAACCCGTAACACGGCTGGGACTGTATTCACTATATTAGAGGCGAACAGAGAAGGACGCGAAACACCTGCGATTTTTGCGGTCGACATAGAGAAAGCATTTGACAGCCTAGAATGGGGCCTCCTGTATGAGGTGATGATGAGCATGGGGCTGGGGAGAGATTTATAAAGTGGACTAAACTCCTCTATACCGAGCCTAGAGCTAGAGTGCGTACAGGACGGACTATATCAAGGGGATGTCCAGTAGAGCGAGGCACCAGGCAAGGATGCCCCCTCTCCCCTCTGTTATTTGCCCTGGCCATGGAACCCTCGCGGCCCGAACAGGGCGCCACTACTGAGGACTGAAGGCTGACCAGGCTTGCCATTACATAGCACTCTACGCGGACAACTTGCTACTGTTCTTAGAAAGGGGAGATGAGGACTTAGTGAAGGCCCAGGCCCTATTGGAGACATTCGGCTCTGTCTCAGGGCTTAAGGTAAGCTGGCAAAAATCCCAATTCTTCCCAGTGAGGCAGACGGGCTACCCCTCAGTGATCTCAGAAACCTGCGTTGGGAACCTAACTGCTTACCATATCTGGGCCTCCACATTTACCATGACTGGACAGATCTATATGAGAGGAACATAGGGAGAACTATGCGAGGACTGAAAGCAGCTATGGAATTCTGGGCGACCTTGCCGCTCTCAGTAGCCGGCAGGATCACACTACTCAAAATGATAGTCTTTCCCCGCCTGCTATACTTCTTTAACACACTCCCACTGTGGATCCCCACGGCCTTTTTCAGGGATCTGAATACCCAGATCCGAGCCTTTATTTGGAGCTCGGGACGCCGGAGAGTAGCTCTGCTCACAATGCAACGACCAATGGGGGAGGGTGGTATGGCAGTCCCATATTTTGAGAATTATTATATAGCAGCACAAATGCAGTGGTTAGTGCAAAGTATAGCACGGAGGCGACGACAGACGGACAACCCATGGGCGACTGACCCAGTTTTACGCAAGCTTCTGCAGATATTCCTCTGGGTGAACAGATCAGCTAGGAACGACCCTCACACACTTAAAGTGCAGACTAGGTGCTGGCGTCGGGGCTTCCAAAGAATAGGAGTGAAGGTCTCGTACTCACCAGACATTCCAATAGACATGTTAAGAGCGCTCCCGTATGGGAACGATTGGGGGACCCTGAAGATCTGAATGGAGGCTGGGGTGACAAAAATGGGCGACCTATATAGAGACACGGAACTACTACCATTTGAGCAGCTCTGTGCTGAGTTTGGATTACCCCAGGGCCATTTCTTATTACATAGAGCACTTACGACAGCAATACGCAAACACTGGAAGACAGGGTCTACGGAGCCCCCATTCCAGCAGAGCTCCTACTACATAGCCTGATCGGCGGGTATCTTCAAAGCAATCTCCTGCCTATATAGGGCGCGACATGCAGATGGATTATGCCCACTGGCGGTATTACGCCTGCAATGGGAGGAGGATTTGGGCTCCCCTATCCCGATAAAGGACTGGGACAATATACTGAGAGGAACACCTAAAGTGTCCAGAAATGCATGCTTTAAAATAATAAACTATTATGTAATTAATAGAGCCTACTTGACCCCTGAACACATACTTCCAGACAGAAAGGGAAACTTGCCCACGATGTGGTGAAGAACAGGCCCATATCCTGCACATGTTCTGGACCTGCCCCCACCTGCGTAAATATTGGGAGGGGGTAGCACGCACAATAGGAGAGGCCACAGGTAAAGAGATCCCCTGTTGCCCAGCCCACTGTCTTCTAGGCTGGTTCCCCAAAACAGCGAAAAATAAGGTCACTAGCAGATTCCAAGATCTGGGTTCATTTTAGCAAAACGGGAAATAACCAGACATTGGAAGTCACCAAGAGGTCCTAAGACAACCACCTGGAAAGCAGAGCTTTCCAGGGCAAATCCTGATAAGGGCAAATCAGGATTTGCAAAGGGCAAATCCTGATAAGGGAGGCCAAGAGAGGGCTGCAAAACATGGAAGTTGCCAGGGCATAGGAGACCATACTGCACGACCTAATACAACCGGATCTGGAGGGCCTGGATGGGGAGGACAAGACCTAATAGAGTAAGACCCTGAAACATAGATCCGCTGACTATAGATGAGACAACCCTATAATCCGGATCTGACCTTATCTTTACAGACCTACATCCTAGCTCAACACCGCACGAACCCCCATACCAAATTTTCGATAGCTGATACACATAGAGCTCCATGTTATATATATCAGCCCTTTATCTAACGATGAGGACTCACAAGGGGGGAGGAAGGGAGCAGGGTGGACATTGAAGTTACAATCTGTTACTAGGGGGTTCTAGACAGTGATGGTGATGTCAGTAGCAGACATGCCTACAGAACCTATATTAGGAAATGCACTTAAACTGATGACCTGTCATGATATTGTAATAAATGATCAATAAAAATATGTTTAAAAAAAACAAACATGAGAATGGCTTTGCTGTCAACTATTGGCTTGGCAGGCCCATTGACCTGTTCGGAATCTTCACTCCCCCAGTGGTAGTCTACCATCCAATACCACTTGACTTCTGAGCTCTCTTCTACGAATGGCACGTCTTAATGGTAAAGGCTGCAGCCATGGCAAGTACCACGCCTCAGGGGTTAGACTAACATATTTTAGTGAAGGAGTCTGGATCACCACACTATTTGATTTGATTTATTATTATTAACCGTTCGATTAGTTAAAAATCATTACAGTAAAAGGCTAAAATTAAAATAAAAACTCCACCCCCTTACCCACCCACCCTTTCCACCCCCTCCCGGTGCCTCCTGTGAGGGAAAAAAAAGAAAAAAGAAAAAAAAAAGCCCATTCCAACAGTCAATCTTGTGTTGCAGGGATCTTTCGGCTTTCTATCCGGGTACTTGATTTTAATGCGGCAGGGTTCCAGACAGAGCACTTGGGGTAGCGTGCAAGGTCTTCTTTGCCCATTGGTGTTTGCGGCAACCATTTGTTGGCGCGTTTGTAAACTCTGGTTTTGAGAGCTTATGGAAAGTCCTTTGCACTCTTTGCGTCCAGAGCATGACTAATCTGGTAAATAAATGTTGCCGCTCTTGCAAGGAGGTGTGTTTTTGTTTCCGAGAAGCACCAATCTGATGCCTCCTTGCAGGTTCTAATGCCAAGGGCTCTAAAGATGGGACGAAGCAGCCTCTGTCGTTCATTGATGAGTTTTGGACAGCAGCAGAGTAAATGAAGTCAAGATTCCCGTTGGTAGTTGCATAGGCGACATGAAGCGGCTCCATCTGTTCGTGCCCATGCTGGATTGAAGTCCCAAATTCTTAGGGCCGTTAGCCTCATGAAAAGGATTTTCTTACAGGACTGGGCCCCTAATGCTTCCATTAGGTAAGGTTGGACTTTCCCCATGATCACCACACTAAAATGCATTAGCCACGCAGTTATAGAATTTCTGACCCCCTGACGAGGGAACCTCTAGACGCTCAGCTGCTGCACAGCATTAAGCAATTGCATTGTCGTCCCCTGTGCTTGGAAAACATGCTGTCACACTTGTTAATGTTTATTTAGCCCACTGACTCTTCACTGTATGATCAAAAGACCTCTCTGGTGCCCTGTGGGTATATTAATGATCGTCCCAGAAAGAAGCCATCCTGAGCTTACCACGTATCAACAGTGCTGGCAAGCAATTCCTAACCCTGCAGGCCCTGCGTGCCCGCAGCCCCATGTGCATCCGGGGGTATTGCCTTACCTATTGTTGTTTTTCCGGAAAGGCGCCTGCCTCACTGTCACCATTTAAGGTCTGATGGGCCAGAGGCAGACTGCCACAGGCTGCGGGTGAGCGGCTTTTTTTTCCCTTGCCACGCCCGCTACCGCCTGACAGAGTGGCACCTTTTAGTCCAAAGCCCCAGCCACCATACACGACCACCAGAGCTGCCTGGCATTGAGGAGATCATGGGTGGTGCTCAAGACACTGTAGCATGGAGTCAGTCTGCCTGACAGTCTGGAGCAGGCAGGATGCTTTCCATGGGCCTCTTTCTTGCCTGTTGTTTTCCATCAAAGGCACCAGGGCATGAACTATCAAAGCCTGGCTACAGGACTGTAAAAGATAGAGGAGTCAAACCCCTCTGCAGGCTTGCCTATCCTGGTGGTTGAATCTGCAGCAAGTGGACAAGCTAAGTCTTCACCTGTAGGCTGCCGGCCCTATTGAGACTCTGCACTGAGCGTGTCAGTGCTTTTCTTGCCCAGGGTAAGCGGCTCCCGCTCAAGGCCACATGAGAAAATGCATTTAATATTTCTATCAGCTGAATGCTAAAGGGCTGTCTGAAAACGAAACATTAAATAATAGACAGCCATTCAAACTAAAAGAGGCAGGAACACTAAGGGGCTTATGTACAAGGGAAGTGGCAGAGAGAGGTGTTAGCCTTCCTGGCATAACGCCTCTCTCCACCACTTCAGAGACGCAGGGCTGCACCATATTTACAAGAATATGGTGCAGCCCTGCGTTTCCCCCTGCACTGGCGCTACACTTAGCAGCCTAGCGCCAACGCACGCTCCCTTGCACCCTAGTCCAAGGGTGTCTGCATGCCGGGGAAGATTGTTTATGTGCAGGAAGGTCCCCCATAAACAATCTTGAAATGCCGTTTTGTAACTTCTATGGGTGCTGGGCAGCACACACAGAAGTTGGAAAACTGCATTTTCAATTGTTTATGTGCAGGAAGGGGGACCTTTCTGTGCATGAACAATCAGTGGCCTTTTGCTGTTTTCATGTGTGTGCACAACGCAGCACACATGAAAACAGCAAAAACGAGGAGAAATTAAACATTTCTCCTCATTGCGCCAGGTTAAGACAAGGTTTTCCCTGGTCTTAATTCTGGCTCTGCCTCCGATTTTCGCCTCCCTTGTAAACAGGAGGCAGCATCAGAATCAATGGGTGTTGCGGTGGAACGCCCACCGCAACACCCATTGACCTCCCTTTTCACGCTAAGCATAGCGTTAAGACACATTAAGTGGCTTAACGCTGCCTTGTAAATATGCCCCTCAATACCTACACAGCACTGTCAAGGTTCCCAGGTCCATGCGTGATGTGCTGCTCCATTGCAGATTTTTTTTTTGGGGAATTCTGGGACTTGTAGTTTTGTTTATTCTATTATAAAACAGAATTACAAGTCCTATAAATCAAAGACAAAAACTTGGACTGCAGTAGCACATGACACATGGACCTTTGCGAACATGACAGCTATCTGCGGAAGAGTTACCAGGACTTCGGAGAGTGGAGAAAAGAGACAGAGAAAAATGGAGAAAAGTGAGGTAAGGGGAAGAAGCAGGGACAAAAGGAGGAGGATGAGATGGGGTAAGAGGAGGAGGAGGAAGGTGAGTGAGAAAAGACACAAAGGGGCATATTTACTACTAAAATGGCGAAGGGTGTCGTTAAGCCAAGAAGGCTAACGACACGCTCCGCCACTTTAGAAACACAGGGCTGCACCATATTTACAAGAATATGGTGCAGCCCTGCGTTTCCCCCTGCGCTGGTGCTACATTTAGCTGCCTAGCGCCAACGCAGGCACCCTTGCACCATAGTGCAAGTATGTCTATGTTGCAGGGGCAGATTCTTTATGTGCAGGAAGGTGTCCCTTACTGCACATAAACAATCTTAAATGGCATTTTGTAACTTCTATGTGTGCTGCTCAATGCAGCACACATAGAAGTTGCAAAACGTCATTTTTCTTTTTAAATGATTGTTTATGTGCAGGAAGAGATACTTTCCTGCACATAAACAATCACTGGCATTTTGCTGTTTCTATGTGTGCTGCACAACGCTGCACACATGGAAACAGCAAAAACGAGGAGAAATTAAAAATTTCTCCTCGTTTCGCCATGGTCAGACCAGGTTTTCCCTGGTCTTAATTTTGGTGCTGCCCATATTTACGCCACCCTAGTAAATATGGGGCAATGTCAAAATCAATGGGTGTTGCGGTGGAACGCCCACAGCAACACCCATTGCCCTCCCCTTTCACGCTAAGTATAGCGTGAAAAGGGGCCTTATTTACAAGGCAGCGTTAAGCCACGTTAAGTAGCTTAACGCTGCCTCGTAAATAAGGCGAAGCCCCTATCGCCACCACAGCATCCTAAAAAGTGTTGTGGTCGATAGGGGCTTGTAGATATGCCCCCAAGGGTAGTTGTGGAGCTGAGCGAGCGAGAGAAAGGCTGTAGGTAGAAGAGTTAGAAACAAGAAGAGCTAAAAGAGAGGAAGCATTAGAGTGAGGAGAAAGGCAGTAAGAGAGGCAACAGTCGGAGGAGCGAAGAGAACAGGCAAAAGGAGAGGGGAAGATTGAATGAGGCAAATGGGTAGACAAAGGAAGAAGTTGCAGAAGAGGAGAGAATAAGGGAGGAAGGCCACATGGGGAGTAAAGAATGAGACAAGGAGTGTGAGCATGAGGGAGAGAGGGTAAGAAAAACAAAAAGAGGCAAGAAAGAAGTGAGGGGCAAAGAAGGAGAGACACTAAGAGGTAGAGACTGGGAAGCAACAGGAAAGGCTCCCCCGTTCCATTTATGAATACTCTGGCTCACAGGATCAGGTCTGAGATGCCGCTATCCACACCACATCTGTTTGATGGTTTCAGGCTGCTGCAGTTCTTTAAAGTCCTCGTTTAGACTATCACCTCTGACAAAAGGTTGCAAATTCATAAAATTATCTCTTGACATGGACGCAACTGCTTTATTTCACTCACAAAAAATTGTCACACATAAGCCATGACATGTCACACATAAACACATTGCACTCATGGGAATGTCACACAAACGCCAATTGAAACATTGACAGCTATTAGACCAATATATTGTTAAAGATGCAAGGGTATGAGCAACTATGCATTGGTTTTAAACAGTATAAAATGGCAGTCTTTCACACAGCCAGTCATGTTGTCGGCTCGATGCAAGCCACATTGATTCCTGAAAATAGTTTCCTAAATCCACAAACAAATAGCAGCTGCACTAAGCAAAGAAAGTAGCCATATGCATATGTACTCATCCCACTACTGCATCAATGAATGACATTGTGGAACGTCAACATTCATTATTGATGAAGAACAGTTAAAATAAACAAATGTCTAAAGACTGTGCCGAATGACACTTAAAATAACCAATAACTGAGCTCAGAGCCTTTTTCTGTGTAGATTACACGGTCACTTTGAGACAGCTGCCAGACATAAAATAATCGTTTTACAATACAATCCGTTTAATTTAAATGCCAGCTGGCATTAACTCAAGGATCCAGCTCAGTTAGATTGCTGTCATGGAGACCTCTTTAATTACTGTATGTCACAAACGATTGATCACGTCACCACTGTATGTGTTGCAACCAATAAAGATTACAGAAGTTAGCAACCTTTACATTGTTCCTCGGAACAACAAACTGCTTATATACTTAGTGATTATCTCATCTAAGTAAAGCATGTTACGAAGATTAACTGAAGCTTAACATGTTAAGAGAATTGATGCAGCCATTAGCTAACCAGACTCCACTGCATGTTATTGATTTAACAGTGATGGCCTATTGCACGACTGGCGTTTAATAACATTATTTGCATATGAAATAGCCTATATATTTCTCGTATAATCAACTAATCGTGTGAAGCCATTAATGTACAAGACATTGAAAATGTACAAATAACTTAAATCTTTGTTAGACCTTATCATAAATGTTTGCCATTCTAAGATGGCTGAGCCCTTTGCCTTTTACTTCATTTTTAATCTATGGCAGTCTAGTGACAAACAGGCTATCAATCCCCACCCTTCCCACGGAGCAACAAGACCATACAGGCAGGATTATCACTCATTATAAAAGAACCAAGACACCAAGCCATTCCTGCGTTAGAGAAATCCTACATTCTAAGGCCGTATTTGTTAACCATCATAAATATGACAAAAGAAGATTGTACAGAGCAATAAAAGATGGAGAGAACATACTCTCAGTTGGCAAAACAACAGTATTAACAATCAGTCAATAAAATTCAAAGAGTACATTGAAATAAACAATTGAAAACATTAAAATAATCCATTGTCAGAATTATGTTTGACCACCCTTTTTTTTGGGGCATCACCAGATTTCGGATTTATAAGACCTTATCAGATGAGCCCAGCTGTTCCCTCAGAATAGAGAAAAGCTGGTACCCCAGCCTAATTACAAACCATGCGGCAGTCACCCAATAGGGTATGCCCCTGGCCAACCATTCAGGATGGTCCAAACCTGGACCTCCCGTCCTCAGAGCAGCATAGAGTGAGGCTAGAGACACTTATGGGAGCAGACGCCCCTAGCCCTTCCTTCTACTTGCATATCCCTGCCCCGAGTGGGAGATCAGCTTCAGGCCAATTCCCTCTTGGATTCACCTGAACTTATGCATGATGCCAAGATTTCAGGTTTTCCATGTGTTTTGTAGCCGAACATAACTTTCCTTTCCGTCCTACTGACTCAAGGGGATGGGTGGGAGGGAAAACGGCTCCAGGAAGAACCAAGCGGCGAGGTGAACAGTGTTGGCCTCCGTCGAAGGTCGACCAAGGGAGTGAGGTGATTTCTTGCAGGGCTTTCCCTGAATTTATCCTCCCCAGATCACCCTGGCCGGGCATGCAGGTGACCCCGTCAGCCTGCAGGCAACCAATTGGAGTGTGGGACAAGCCCGCGAAAATTCAAAGATGCGGCCATCGTTGGCCTAGAGTTGTGTATCCCTGTCCTGAGTGGGACATCAGCCTAAGGCCAATTCCCTCTTGGGTTCGCTTGCAAGTATGCATAACACCAAGGTTGTCAGCCTGCAAGAATTCAAAGATGCTGGTTCAATCCTGCCCGCACCTTTCTTTGGGGCCTGCGGTGTTGGCCACTTTTCACAGGTGGGGGACTGATCCAGCGGGTTACTAGCAACAAGCATTCATACACTAAATACTCACCTGGGCCCATTCATTCAGACTAGCTAGCAATCACCGCTGGTGGGGTCAGTTGTACTCTTTATCAAAATCCCTGCTACCAATTACCTTTTCTGATTGAAGAGTAATGACTTACCAATGGACCTTTGATAACTGGGGTTGATATGAGATCATACAAAACATAACTTCATTAAACCCCTCAAATAACCACTGAATCAGGAAGTTTTAAAATGTTTATCTAAAATATTTAGCAGAGTAAAATACAAACCACATAATACTTGATCGCATCTCAAGGAGGAAGCACACTATATAGTCACCTATTAAAATTATGGGCCCACTAATTCTGATTGGACAGGGACAGGGGGTTGATCCTCACACCATGTCAATTTTAGTTCAATTTTCTTAAGCCCATTGTTTTAGAATCCCGCCCCTCTCAATTAATAGATTTGCTTTATTTCCCACCCGTTTCACACCAATATTAATACAAAATATATACAAAATGTATCATTTCGTAGGACATTTAGTTGAACTCTGAAGGTGATCAGCGGGTCATGTCCTTGGACATCCTCCAAGTTGACTTCATCGCTTTGCTTTGTTAGTTTTCAGCGCGCATGCGCAGGTCACATGACTCTCGAGCTGCTGTTTAGCCAACCTAGGCCCACTTTACGAACTAATAGAAAATCAAAGAAGAAACATATTAAAATCAAAAATAAATGTTTTCACTGTATACCTCCTACTTCTACCCTAATCCCATTTATTTATAAATGTCTATCCCGCATTAGTAGCTTTAAAATACCACATTATTAATTGCAGCAATGCGAAAGCTTTTAGCATGTGAGAACATTAAAGCGGCCATTTTAGCATACACTGCGCAAGAGCAAAAGATTCCTCCAAGCAAAGAAAGACGTCATACCATGTGACATGGTTGACACATGCGCAGTAGAATTCCCGCGTTTAGCGGCCATTTTGGATTAAACAAGGATTACTTATTAGTGGAAAACACATAGGCAAGCATCTTCTAGATAAAATATGTTTGTGTTGCACATTATTAATAAAGACATTACAAGGTTTTAGTACAAATTAATTAATACTGTGAGAGAATTGCTTCCGAGCAAGTCTCATTGTGAGTCCTTGCTCCATCAATCCCCTCTCTGATGGCGTTTCTGAGCCATCAAAACTACCTATAACCAGATGCCAACTTTAGCATATTTCAGTCACATTTTCATTTTTACACTGTCCATTCTTATCTTTCCCCTACAGTTTCTTGTAAATTTCACTTCTCAGGTCTACTAATTCAATCTCTTAAAATTTTCTTTTCTTGCCTCTTCCTGTCACCCTATATGTTTCCTTCTTTCTACAACATTTGCACCATATCATTATTGACAATACTGTTATTACTATCCCTACTAAGGGGCCCATTACGATGGCGGGCGGAAGCACAACCGCCGTGCTGGCGGATGCAAAAACCACCAGTTACCGCCGGCACGCAGCAGTCCACACGCCCGCCCAATTACGATGCGAAAAGCAGGCCAAACACCGCCGGCAAGCCAGCAACACCGTCCGCCATCAAAGTGCGCCCGTACACGTAGCGGCGCAGCTCAACTGACACACACCGTCCGACGAAACACGTCCCGCCCGGCGCATAAATTACGATGCCGCAAACAAACGGCTCCCACGGCTAAGAGACACCGCACGTGAAAGAGAGGCGGTAACACGGACGCAGAGCACGGACAACGAAGAAGCGGCACCCCGGGCATGAATCCAGCACTGCAGGCCCTTCCCATGCTTCTGCTGATGCACCACCAAGGACGCAACGTACCGCGGAGACGCAGGTAGGCACACACACAACAAGTGCACGCAAACAGCGCACACAGTGCAAGGGCGGAAAAAGCGGACAACCCCCACCAGCGCGTGTACACTACACATCCACCATTGCATCCACATATGACACACAGGCCAAATCCTAACATCGCGGAACACATGTGTACACACCACCTGGGACTAGGAACCAACCACCCCGTCACGGCCCCAAAGCGCCGATGACGCCGCCACACATGCGCACAACGCAGAGGCCAACCGCAGCGCCATGGATGCGTCGCACACAGACACAGGGACACAACCAAGCAGCACACACATCAGCCCCACCCCGAACGCACATGACACGTGACAGGCCTGCCACAGACATGTCCCCAACGCCCAATTCACGGACAACACCCAACGCCACACAACCGACGCACACATGTCAGTGAAGTCACGCAACAGCAGGACACACCCCAGTGTAACAAACATGGCGTAGCACACAGCGGCGGCAACACCAACTAGGAGAAGCAGGGCCCCTTCGGGAAGAGGAACGCCAGTACCACACTGAAAAACCCATACCACCCTGCACATATGAACAAGACATATGAAACGGAACACCAAAGAGCCCGGGGACCGACAACAGGTGGCCCAAGAATAACATCCACACACAAGGCCCAACGCAGAGCGGAAAGGCAGCCTGCCGCCCACACAAGGGAGAGCAGACAGCACTGAATGACCTTCCATTCCAACTCCGAAACCACAGCCCTACGACAGAAGCCGGTGAATACAGCCATTGTCCAAGAATAGACCAACACAGGCATGCCGAGGAGACCGACCACAGGGCAGATAGCGCATATCACAGAAGCACACAACGGACGGGGAAGAAAGAAGAAAACACTCCCCCATGTCGGCCACATGCAAGTTAATTGGAAGGAGTCACACAGCACTGACCTTGAACTGTCTGAGAAGCATGTGGGAAGAGGGCCCGTGTCCTCCAAACAAGCCAACAGAACACAAGTCCTGTCTCCCTACGACTACACAGAGCTCACAGCAACCCCGGAGCGTGCACATTGCAGACTGCACACACAGCCGGAGCACGCCACCTCAACGAACCGCTGCGAAATGGCAACCGCAACACACCTACCCAACTACGCCGAACAGCTCAAGCTGTACAAAACCAACACGATACATACATTGGGATGCGATCTCCTGTCCCTGCTGAACGTAAGTTACCGACTGACTTACCGCATCACATTGTTCAGCTGCGTCATGCCCGTCTTCTACTGTCGGAGGTGTCCCTACCAGCATCCCGTGGAGATATGCCTCTCCAACCCGGCATGTCTGAAGGCGGACCTGCTACCACTACTCCTCCCTCTGGACGCACACGACAGGGCCTGCTCTGCCTATGGGGGCATGGCGTATGTGGCCAACATCGCACCCGCACTGAAATGGGACCACTGTGCCTCCACACGACGGATCATCGATAACAGCTACATCGAATGTCACCCAGCATGCCCCATCATGGTCCTCCAAGGGACAACTTACGAACAACACCTTGAGAGCCACCATCCGCTTCATTGGCTGGCAAACATGTACACCACCAATGACATGGAAGCCCTGCTGGACGGCATCGCATACCTGACAACCTGTAAATACGTCGGACCACAACGTAGGTTCCCGAGTGACCTATGAAGTCCAACCCCGCACCCATGCTCAGCTTCCGCACGGACTGGCCAGTCACCACCACAACAGCCATACCAAACGACCGGCAACTGTAACCACACCATCAACGACATCGCCATGACATCGGATATGACCGGGACATGCACACTGTTCCCCATCACATCCAGGAACACCGCATGCATCGTGGGAGGCAGTGGCATGGGCTCTGTGTATCGCACCCACATGGACGGAACTGCACGAACAACCAGGACACGACATGGATCCAGCGCCCATGGACACACACACCGCTCAGTGGACATGAATAGGTCGCCTGGAGTCTGTGGGTGCTGCACCCCTCCCACCCCCGCCCCGGGAATCCCATACCAGGACCTTTGCATGGACGACAAGTGCATACAACAACAACACGACCCCAGTGACTGTGACATGTCCAGTAACCACCACAGTGCAACAACAAGTGGCACGCCGCTGCATGCACGCAAGCACATGCCCTGATGTCATCTCACATGCACGCGTGCATGAGGAACAACCGCAGCAAACCTGTCACATGGAACTGAGATGGACTGTGCCCATGATGCCGAGCGGTCTGATAGGCTACATGTATACCGTCTGTGTCAAAGTCCGCAGCTCCGCAGCTATACGTAAATGTACATTAGCACAGCCTTGGCCAAGCAGATGTAACTCTGAAGCCCACATCCCACATGCAACAGCCAATCACATGTAACCCCACACCCTATCCAATTTGTAATCATGCTCAGTATATCCTCAACATGTATTCCGCTGCCAGTAGTGTCCACTATACTGCATCACAGAGGACAGAAGACTCAATATAATGTTTGAAACCAAAACTGTCTCCGCTGACTCATTTCACAAGTACGAATGAGAGAGGATGAGAGTATGTGAAGTACACGGCAGTCGTGACATGACCATGTAGTCCACTGGTATTGGATGTCAACGCAAATGAGTAGCACTACTGTGGAAGACACACATGTGTCGTGTGAAGTCGTATGGACGCAGTGCTCAGGTGGGTGGGTGCGACGGGTAGATGCGCACATGCCAAGTTGGAGCACGCCGTGTTGGGAGGGGTCATGAACAGTACACCACCGCTTCCCTGGGCATTGTGAGAGGACACCTGTCGGGGGGAGTGAACACGTGTGTGCACAGCAGCCGGGCACACGTACAAAGCGGTACCAGGCGCACCTCAGCCCACCCTCTGTGGACAAGCTGGATCCTGTTGTGCGCCCGCCATGCCCCTTGACAAGGCACGCACAGCCCCAGTCGACCAGGTGTAACCCCAACATAGTCAATCCGCACAGGCGATACAGGGCACCGGATGGCAGTGGAGCATGGTGTGTGAGAGGTCTCCTCGCGCTCCTCCTGGTCATATCACGCAGGCAATAGAACCTCAACGTCCAGCATGGCAAAAAGTCAAATGGAAGTGTAGGGGGACGCACCACAGCACGAGCAGCACTGACGTCACGGGAGGTGGCTCGCACCATCCCATCCATTGCCCATCATACCAACCACGCCACATGCCATTGCGACTAAGTGCAAGCGCGTGCGCCACCACCCCTGAGCCCTCCCCAGAGAGGCCAAAGAGTGAATGTGTGGGCCATCAGCCACAGACGGACGCGGCCTGGCTGCAAGGGCAGCCACAGCCACTGGGTGTCGCAGGTGGCGGATCCGGAAGGCGAAGACTGTGATGCATAGTCCATGCAGGCCGGGTCTCCATTTGGGGCACCACGCAGGTGGACGGCGTCCCGCCACACATCATACCCTGAGACAGCCCACTCGTGCAACTGGACCCACACATACACTCCTTGTCCTCTCTGGTGCGAGCTTGGGGCTGCCTGTGCAAGCGCTAGCCTCGCAGGTGAGCATGCATATTGGGGGGGCGAGGGGAGGACATGAGGGCTGGGGCGAAGATGACTGTATCACTGTCAGTTAGTACAAGGGATGACCCAGATGTGGAAAGGAAGAGACGTGTCCCGTGTGTACTGCAACTAGTCGCCAATCCAACTACCCCCCATGTCCGGAATGTAAGCCCGCACCTAGGCCCGCCCATCCGCCACATCGAACATACCACCAGCACGACAACCTTCCCATTCGAAACACTGACTGGGGGTGGCGACCAGTGAACAATCATGTGTAGCCTACCCACGCGTACATGTGGGCCCTCCATGATCCATGTCACCTGCGGCAAAGACATGACATGCGCAATGAGGGAAGTGAGGAGAGCTGTCCGCCCCACGCGCAGAAGGTGCATCAGCTCCACAGACCCAGCAGCGAGTCCAGCAGGGGTCACATGTGCAGGGGCAGCTGTGCCTGGTGTGAAGGCACATGCATATAGACAGCACATCGACCAATGTGTAGTCTGCCCACATCCACAGTCCATCATCATGCGGACATAGGAATTGAACACAGGGCAACACATCTTAGTTGGTGCACCCACCGTGACCAACAATGCACAATCATCGACGTACCCGCCCTGTGCATGGCCCCCCACCCAACGGAGGCACATCCAGTGCCACCATCCCACACACACAAGCCTTCCACGGAACATGCTGTGTCCAATGGTCAGTACAGAGTCAGCGCCCATCTGGTGGATCCTGAACAGGAGACACATGCCCACACATGCCAGCTCCCACTATGTACGTCTGCCACCTGGCACGTGCAATGTAACCTCTCACCTGTGACGTGTGACTGCAAGCACACAGCCGTCTTGGCATGGGGCTGTCAATGTGGACACCAGTCAATGTTTCGGGAGCTGTGATCCGTACAGTGCTGTACATAGGGTGCAGTGCTGACACCTACTACTGTCTCATATCCCCTCGTGCCACAGGTCCCACTTGTATTGGCCGCTCAGCCCGTGCCCACATCGTCGTCGTCGTGTGCCATACTCATCCAGCCTCGGAAGCAGTTCCATGCTCAGTAGACACTCATGTTGCCGTGGCGTTGCCGCTTGACGAATATGCAGTCAGTCCCCATCAGCACGCCCCGCAAGTCATTGGGGCCTAGATCCCCATGTGCATGCACATGGCAGTGGTATGTCTCACTTGCCATTGCCATTGTTGGGAGACCTGTGTAAGTGTATTGTGGCCGTGCCGTCCCAGCTTGACAGCTGGGCTGTGGCTCATGTGCTTGCTCAGTCATGTCAGTGATGTGTATGCGAAATTGCTATGTGCCGTGTTGCTTTGACATGTGTCCTCTGCCATTTACCCCAGGCGGAGACCGAACATTGACCGCCCATACCAATTGCTGGCGGACATGGACGATACAGAGGTTATCAGGAAGTTTCGGCTGGACAGGCCAACCCTGCATCGACTGTGTGCCATGTTAGAGCCCCATCTCCGTCCCCGCAGGGTGTATCCGACTGCTGTCACCCCCACGGCTAAGGTGATGGCCGCCATGCATTTCTTCGCCACTGGGTCATTCCAGCACACAGTGGGCAGTGGAGGAGGGATGTCCCAGCCCATGTTCAGCAAGGTGCTGAGGGATGTACTGGCAGCCATGATGCTGTACCGAAACAGGTACATCAGATTCCCCAGGGCTCGTGAATTGGCGGCAGTGAAGGGTGCATTCTATGCCCTTGGCAGAATCCCACACGTCGTGGGAGCCATTGACTGCACACATGTTGGCCTTGTTCCACCACAGGCCACTGAGCACCTGTACCGCAACAGGAAGCACACGCACTCCCTGAATGTGCAAGTGGTGTGCCTTGCGGACATGGTGATCACCCACGTGTGTGCCAAGTTTCCAGGCTCGGCCCATGACGCACACATAATGCGCAACAGCATCTTGCCACGACTGATGTCCAATATGCAACAGGATCGTGCCTGTATTGTCGGTGAGTATGTGGAGTGGTGTAGCGTGCTGGCTGTGCGATGCTGTCCCCTGTCCAGTTGGATTAGCAACGGTTCTCTGTGTCCCTCACACCCAGGTGACTCTGCGTATCCGAATGGGGCATGGCTGCTCAGTCCATTGAGGAATCCTCGCACCCCAGCAGACGATCGATACAATGAGGCACATGGGAGGACCAGACGTGTGGTCGAGCGTACCTTTGGCCTCCTCAAGTCCAGGTTCAGGTGCCTGGACCGCACCGGGGGTGCACTGGCGTACTCCCCACAGAAGGTGTGCCAGATAGTGGTGGCGTGCTGCATGCTGCACAATCTGGCCATTCGGAAGCAGATCCCCCTCATTGTGGATGACGGAGATCAACCAGGGCCCCAGCCCGCAGACCAGGACAGCTCGAGTGAGGTGGACAGCGGAGAGGAGGAAGCTGGGAATGTGCGCCAGCAGCTCATCGCCCGCTACTTCACTTGACGGTGAGTGTCCATGTACGACGGATGATGTGTCTGTATCTGTGCAGGTGTGTGTGTGCTGTGTCAGGGTGGCCGTATGTTCACTGCGTGCAGTGTGTCAACGCTCCATGGCCAGGGTAGTATGCCACTGTTGGTGACTGTGGCATTGTGCCCTATTGCTCTGTGCGATGTGTGTACATTGCTTGTAGTTGTTGACATGTACTGTGTGATGGGTGTGTGACACACTCATTGAATGTGCTCCTGTTCTGTCTCCCACCCCTAGGTCCCTACAGGCCCTCCGGATTCCATTGCCATGCCACGCATCAGGTGCCTTTCCGCCCAAGGTGGCCGTTGCATTCCGTACAAATAAAACACAGGGCACAAACAGCAGTTAGTGAAAAAGGTGCATTTATTCCAAACTGTGACATGTGATTGTGTGTAAGGTGATGACAAAAGTGGTGCGTGCAGTGACAATGAGCTGTCGGTCATGGCTGCGTGAAGCTCAGGGTGTACCCACTGGTTCTATGTCCATAGTCCAACACACACATGCCATCCAGCTGGCTGTGTGGAGTGGGATCGTAGAGCAAGTCAATGCAGTGGCTGGTCAAGGAAGGCTGGAGGAAGGCTGGCTGGCTGCCTCACTTGCGACTGGAGCGTGCGAAGTCCTCCCGGGAGATCTGTTTCCTCTTCGGACGGCCCCTTCCACGTTTGGGAGGGGGGGTATGTGGTGGTGACCTGCTGGTGGTGGGTGAGGTGTGCTCACTGGCTGTGGACGCAGGGGAAGTGGACACTGCTGCCCGACCCTGCGCCCTAGCAGGTGGTGGCGGAGGTGGTGTTGCTGGCCTTGCCTGTGACCCCACCGCCACCACCAGCTGGCCCATGAGGTCCACGAGTTGGTCCATACGGGACACGAATTGGCCCATATGGACGTCCATGGACCTCAGCACCCCCAGCACCTCCCGCGTGTCTGTAGCAGACCTGACCCATTGTTCTTGGGCCTCCTCATAGGCCCCAAGGACTCTGGCCATTTGAGGCAGGGCATGGCTCCCAGGGGAGGCTGGCGTTTCCCTGACCCTGCTCCTCCTACCAGTCCTGCTGCCACCGGCCTGCCCACTAGCCACATTGCACACCACGGTCCTCGCTGTGGCTCCCAGGGTGGATCCAGTCGGCCGGGCCACCACCTGCGCTGGGGCTGGTGCCAGCGAAGACGTGGTGGTGGTGGTGGCGGTGGTGGTCGGTGCGGCGATGGTGGCGGTTGCGGCAGTGGTAGTGGCCGCAATGACCGTGGGTGTGGCCGCAACGACAGTGGCAGCAGGGGGCTGGGACTGTTCAGCATCCCTGGATGATGGGTTGGTGGGTAGGAGGGGTCCTGGGGAGCGGCTGGGCCCTGCCACACCAGATGGGCCTGCTTGGTGGTCCGTGTCCGAAGAGGAGGACAGATCCTCCAGATCCGTGTGTCCTCGTTGGGGGCTTGTGGGCTGGCTGTGCTGGCTGCTGTCTCCATCCCCAACATCCGGCAGTTCGTCACCTGTGGAGAGAATGAGATTTGTTATTGTGTTGCACCTGGCGAAGTATGTATTTGTCGTCTGACATTGGCAGTTCGTGCAATCTCGTACATGGGTTTCCCGGAGGCGAGTGTGTGGCTGTGGCATCTGTAGTTGTGTGTGCTAGGCAATGGGACTGTGTGCTGTGCACATGTGGCATGGGACGGATTGGCCATGCCGATGGCTGTGTTGCTGTGCCCCTACTCATTGTGACTCTGGTGTATGCGGGCTCCTGGCCCATCCTGGGTCTGGTTTGTACTTTGCTTTTGGGGTTCATATGGAACGCTTAGGCACCCATATGGCAACATGGGGGCCATGCCCCAGATTCACATTTGGGAGGGGATATGCTTTTGGGGTACATGCTGTAAGCCATGGGTGCCGAACGTGACATGTGTTGTGGCAGCATGACAGTGCATGGTTTGAGGTGTGTGCATGCTTGACATGGCCTGCATATTTGCTGTCTGTTGTGATTACTGGACATGGCATTGGACGCATCGTTATGAGTGAGTGTTGGTTGTGTGCCAGCCAACGTATTGCAGTTGTCCCATCTCCTTGGTGTGCGTGCTGCCCTGTGCCATGTGCATCACTGCAGTGCTCGGGGGGCCCATGTTGTGTGTTGTTGCTCACAGTGTGTCATGCGCTTCATTGACTTCTGGCACATGGTTGGTCATGGGCATGTGTCTTAGCGTGACTGCTGTATATGTGGCAGCTGTGCGGATGACATGCCTTTCATGAGACTGGGGCTGACGGATGGGATGGATGGTATGTTGTATGTGCATGGTGTGTCTGTGTGTTTGATGGGTTCAGTGGTGTTCGTGTGCATTTATGTAGTTCCGCTCTGTTGCGTCTAGTGTTGTTTGTCTTACATAGGCGTAGTTGTGGGGTGTGTGGTTGACAGGCAGTAGGGGCTACATGGACTGGACTTCAATGGTGTTTCGGTTGTGTGTGATGGGTTGCACAGTGGCTGCCGTGTGGTACTATGTTCAGTGTGGCTTGTGCATGCAGACGTGGCTCCTTGGGTGTTGCTGTGTTTGTGATGGGTCATGTGGGGTGTGAGTCTGTTGTTCATGTCCGTGTGCACATTGTTCACTTGTTCGTGACGGTGGGCGGTGCTGCGTGTTCGTCTGCTACGTGACATGTCCCATGTGTTGGTCGTGTTACGGCCCTCATGCCTCCAGTAATCCAGCCCTGTCCAGTTTCCCACCTGCAGGTTGTTCGGGCGTGCACTGTACTGGATGCCACATGGTTCTAAGCGGGGGTGCTCCATGTTGCAGGTCTGTGGGGGTGGGGGGGTGTTGTGGGTCGTGGGGGTGGCTGGACACCCACTGACGCCGATTGCTGTGGACCGTGATGTCTGCCTTTCGGCTGTCGTTGTGCACTGCGGTGGCTGACACGTGGCTGTGGGGGATGCTCCTCCTTGCTGTGCTGTGGGACTGGGGCCTGGTGTGTGTTGTACTTGGGCTGTCCACCCTCCCACCCACTGCACTTTGTGTTCCTGCCACTTACCTGTTACTTGTCGGTTAGTGCAGCTGTGGCGGACACATGGGTGTGGTGGGTGCTCGTTGTGGCGCTTCTGGCATATTTGTGGACCTGTTGGTGGTTACGTGGCTGGCTTAGTGTACACATGTCCCCACGCATTTTACAGTTGTTCGGTTTGGGCTGTGTGTGGTAGTGTCTGTTGCATGTGTGTGTGATGTGTTGTGTATTGTGTGCTGGACATGGGGGTGTTTGTCCCTGGGAGCTGTGGCATGGTGGTAGTGCATGTGAGTACATAGCGGTGTGCTGGTATACATTAGTTTGTACTTACCAGCCTCCACTCCCCCTGCTAATCCGGCGAGGATCTCCGGATGTATTACGACTCGCACCTTCTCCTCCCACGCTTTGAAGGTCTTAAAGAGCGCGGGATTCCCTCCGCCAGTGACGGCAGCCAGCTCTCTGTTTTTGCCCTCCTTCTTCTTGACCAGGCTCTTTACGTCATTCCAACGTTTGTTAATCTCGACTCTGTTCCTGGGCAGGGTCCCGACTGCATTGACCTGGTCTACGATCCGGTTCCACATTCTGTTTCTGGTGGCTAGTGGTGTGTGCTGGACCATGTTCCCATAGATTTGTGGGTACACCTTGATGATCTCGTCGACCATGACCGTCAGCTCCATGGGCGTGAACTTGGGCATTCTTTGTGGTGCCATGATGTTTGTGGTGCTGGTGCGGTGTGTGTTGTGTAATGTGCAGGGGGTTTGTGGTGCCGGTGTTTGGTGGTGGTGGTGGTGGTGGTGGTGTTTGGTGGTGGTGGTGGTGGTGGTGGTAGTGATGTGTGCGTTTCTGTGGTGTGCTGCTGTCCTTGCTGTGTCACTGTGTCCTCTCCTCTCCTCTCTGGTTTGCAATGTAGCAAGGGGTTGTGGTCTGTGGGAGTGCTGCTTTTGTACTCACCTATGTGGGTGTGTCCTAATGGTCTGTTGTTTTCAGGTGTGTTGTGTCTGGGGTTCTGGTCTTTGTATTTTTTGTTTGTCCGGGGGGGTGTTTTCGGGATGTGTACTGTGCTTGTGTATTTGTGCGTGCCTTGCTGTGTGGACTTGTTGGCCATGTTTTGTGCTATTGGTTTTGTGTGCGGATGGTTTCTGTGCAGGTACGTTGGCGCCATGGCTTCTGCCGTGTCGATTCTCATCGGCGTTGTTTGCGCTGGCGGGCGGTATATTTGTGGTTTTTCCGCGCTCATGTCGGTGCGATCGTAATTTCACGTGCGGTGTGTCGGCCGTGAGGGCGGGCGGTTTTGTGTTGTCTTGTGTGTTTCCGTCCGTGGCGGGCGGTTTGACTCCGACTCGGACGTTGGCGGGCGGTATTTTGTGTGCTTTTTCCGCCGATGGCGGTATTCGGTTTGTGTAATCGTAATGGCGTGGTCGGTGTTCAGGCGGTGTGTGCGGGCGGATTTTTGCCGCTTCCATGCCTGGCGGCTTTTTTACGCCGGGTATCGTAATGGGCCCCT
>CAWUFW010026871.1:0-30353 GCA_963921515.1 Calotriton arnoldi
ATCCCTGTATGTATGTTTTGGTATTTCTAAAGCGTGTTAGCTAGCTAGCTACAGAGCGCTGTACAGGGGGCAAGCACCTAGAGATACATGGGTGGCAGGGGACAGAGGGAGGTGCTAGATGGAAGGACTGAATCTTTTTTGTTTGTCTGATTTCTGACATGGGATTCGCTCAGTCCCCTGCTTGTCAAGGTTTGGCAGTGGTGACGGTTATTACAACTTGCGTGATAGAAGCAACATCATTTACTCACACTTGTTGAGTTCATTTTCCATTGAATGGATCATTATCTTGCTTCACGTTAATGCTGTTGAAGACTGTTGTCCGCTCTTTAATAAAGATTTTTACAACTAGCCATCAGTCATGGCCTGACTTCTCCAGTCTTTTGGACCCTTAAACCTCTTTTGCTCTTTCTGTGGTTAATCAGTTTCTTCATGCAGTTTTCTCACAAAGCATTGTCTTAAAAATCTGTTTTCAGCTGCAGATTTATCAACTTTTGAATATTCCCCAGGCGTCAGACTGGATCAGATACTTTTTTTTAGCAATGCTTCTGCACACCACAGATGGCACCTTGCGGGTCCGCACTAACGCCATTCCGCTCCGGAAAACACATGCGGGGCCTTTATAGGCACCACTCTGCGCATTGACGTCCGTTCCTTTCTTTCCACACCACCAGACACTAATCCAGAGCTTCTCTTGTCTCGGAGGCCGTTTTTTGCGAATTCCTTTCAAATTTCTAAGAGTGCAGGGATGTCACCACCCCTAAGACAACAGGTTTTAAACCCTGCAAGGACTGACCCAAGCAGATGTTTATGACAGATCGCAACCCGATACGCCTGTGGTGTCTGGGTCAAGCCACAACTCCAAGACCTGCGGAGACTGCATGTCGATGAACCCGTAGGATATCAGGGAGCAGAAAGCAAACCTTTGTCACCAAGCGCAAGAAGACACAGCATCGGGCCCGCTCCAAGTCAAAGGTCCGATCCTGGTCCTATTCCCAAATTCAGCAAAGTTGGTCTTCGCACTCCAAGTTTCTCGGGCAAGCACAAAAAACATAAGTCGAAATGGAGTTCCCCTCCTTCTCGTTATTCCTACTCACTTGGAGTATGTGGGCGGTGCCGACAGTCCTGCTCCGGAAGTCTGACTTCAGAGCCAATTTCACAGCTGGTCCTGGCACAACCAGAGTTTCTTGGGCCCTCAGCCACATCGCGCCAGATCAACGAGTTCAATGCAGCTATGCTCCAGCTCTTCTGATCCCTGCCATCTCCCTGTGGTGCACCTTTGGGCCCCAGGTAGCCGAGATGTCTACCACCTGGATTACTGCTAACAACCATTCAGGTCTGGGTACGTCAATGCTGACTTCGCTACCCGAACTGGTGGCCCTAGTTGTCCTCTCTGACGCAGACTCTATGCCAGTATAACTTTGACAGACGTCGCAGCCGAATCTGACCGAGGTTTCTTCACTTGCTTTATTACAAAACAGACAACAATCATTGCATTCCCTCTTCAGCACAGACTCTGATAATAACTATGACCAGGGTGATGAATTCGCTCAGCTCTATGCCAATGATAATTGGTATGAAGACTTACAAGAGGCTAGTGGGCTTGATACATCGCCCTCTTTTTGCCTCCTGGCCCAGCCTCTGAAGAATCTGCCTCCTATGCTGTGGTCATTCGTAAGGCAGACAAAGTCCTCAATCTTCAACTTCCCACTATGGAGGTCAAAACCGACTTCCTGATCGAAGTCCTGCTGCCTGGCCAGACTGCTTCGGAGCCTCTCATTCCCTTCAATGAAGCCTTGACTGATACCTTTCTAGGGGCCTGGGCTAAACCGTGTTAACCAGCAAATTGCCAGATGCCATTGTTCTGCCCCCGGTGACCCAGCCCTTTTCTCTCGTCATGCCTCCCCAGAGAGTCTTGTGATGCTAGCCTCAACTAGCTGGCCCAACCCTAATAATTTCCATACCACTCCTGCTGACAAGGACTCTAAGAGTAGAGACTTTTGGAAATCGTTTGTTCTCCTCTGCCAGTTAGGTGCTGCGATCAGTCAACGCCTCCTGTTTACTGGTCCATTATGCTCGTGCCCTATGGGACTCAGTGACACAAGTCCCCCCTGGTGTTCTAGAAGACCGTGGCCCTGTTCTCTCACAGGACATCCAGGATGGTTGTGATGTGGCCAAGTTCACAATTTGATGTGGCTTAGGCACCACGGAGTTCGTTTGGCAGGCCATTGGCACTAGTGTCACCATTTGCCGCCAATGGGTTCTTGGGCAACGTGCAGTCCTCCGTAATCGACATGCCGTTCAATGGGACTCGCTTGTTCGGGGGACATGTCTGACTTGGCCCTTCCAGATTTAAATAGCGTAGGGCTAACACTCGCTCTCTGGGCCTTTCCACCCAGCTTCACAAGCAACACTTTCAAAGTTCATTTCGTAGCTTCGGCCCAGGAATTCCCTATTGCAAGTCTATCCCACCCCAACATGGAACACAGCAGTTTTGAGAGAGACTGCGTGGTGCCCACCGCCCTGTGGCCAAAGTCAAAGTGCACTCAGCCCAGCCCTCCTCACCACCCAATCCCAGCGCACATTTGGAGGTCAGGGGTGCCAGTCTCTCTCCCCCCCCCCCCCTACCTAGACGACTGGCTGTTGAAAGCGGTCTCACCCTAGGCAGTCGTCAACCACTTCCAGACTATGGCAAATCTCCTTTCTTCTTTGGGGTTCACTATCAAGGTGCTAAAGTCACACTTGACTCCTTCCCAGATGCTCAATTTCATCTGAGCCAATCTAGATACAATTCTGTTTCATGCCTTTCCCCCAGGAAAGAGTCCACAACATTCAGGCTATGATCTCTGTCTTTCAGCCACAAGCTTGGATATCAGTGAAGGCTGCTGGGACGGATGGCCTCTTGCATCCTGCCTGTCGAGCACGCCAGGTGGAATATGTGGGTTCTGCAGAGGGATCTAAAGTCCCAGTGTACCCAACATGAAGGGGGCCTCTCCGTCCACGTCCAGTTTTCGGTGTAAACTGCGAAAGATCTGGAGTGGTGGCTATTGACTGCAATTGGGTCAGTGGCAGACCCCCTCTCCCTTCCCCACCCTGAACTGGCAGTGGTGACCAGTGCATCCCTTGTGGTCTTGGGTGGCCATCTGGGAGAGGTGGCTATCAGAGTCCTCTGGTCTCCGGCAGAGACAGGGCTCCATATCCACCTTCTGGTGCTGAGGGCCATCTGTTTGGCGCTGAAAACCGCCCTGGCATCTATCAAGGAGAGGCTGGTACAGATACTCATGGGCAACACCACCACCATGTGGTGCTGCAACAACCTGGGTGGGTCACAGACGCTGTGCCAGGAGGCCTTGCGCCTCTGAAAATGGCTTGACCACCAATGAATTTTCCTGGTGGTAAACCATCTGGTGGGATCATTAAATGCCAGTGACTAGCTCAGCCACACATGCCTACCGGATCACGAATGACCAGTACATCTGGAGGTGGTGCAAGATCTCTTCGTGACTGGGGAGAACTTTGGCTCGGTCTGTTCACTACCACCAAGAATGCACAATGTCCGCACTTGTTCGAATGGAGTCTCCAAGGCATCCTTTGCTCAGAGACTCTTTCCGCCTCCAGGGAAACTCTGGACTCCTGTATGCCTTTCCACTGATACCACTCGCCCATAGTTCTCAAGAAAAGCAAAACCGACTTGGCCCCACGTCATCCTAGTGGATCTGGACTGAGCACGGAGAGTATAGTATCCAGAACTCCTGTGCTTGAGCATCTGCCCTCCGATCAGGCTGGCCTCCTCGGAGGATATGCAGTCACAGCAGAACAGTCAGGTTCTCTACCACGGCCTTCGCAACCTCCACCTGTATGTGTGGCGATTGAGCGGCGACAGCTGGACACCTTCAACCTTCCTCCTGAAGTGTTTGATGTCATCTTGGAAGCCAGGCTTCCCGCAACAAAAACTGTATAGTCTGTTGGGTCAAATTTGTGGTTTGGTGCAGTGCTGACCCCTCTAGGTCAATCTGTCTGATGTTTTAATATTTGTTCTGTCTCTCGCCCGGCACGGCCTTTCTGTGGGCGCAGTTAAAGGTTAACTTTCAACCCTTTCTGCCTTCTTAGTTACCTCATCAGCCCTCTTTATTTTAATCAACTGTTGTGATGCGTTTTTTTAAAAGGGCTGCAACATATGTTTCCCCGGTCGTCTTTTGTGATGCCCCAATGGCACCTCAATTTTTCCTTGAGTATCTGATGTGTACTCCATTCGAGCCCCTCCCCAGTTGTCCTTTACGGCTTCTCACCATCAAAACTCTGTTCCTAGTTGCCATCACTTCAGCACAGCGTGAGAGTGAGCGTCAGACTTTGTGTGCTCATACACCACCTTCTTCCCCGACAAGCTGGCTCTGCGTACCAGGGCATCCTTTCTCCCAAAAGTTGTGACGCTGTTTCACGCTGACCGATCCATCAGTCTGCCGACGTTCTATGCTCCACCTCACCCCTCTGAGGAGAAGGAAAGGCCCCATCGCTTGGACCCTAAGAGAACACTCACCTTTTACATCGATTGCACCAAAGACCACTGATAGATGATCGGATCTTGGTGCAGTTTGCCAAAGCGAGAAAAGGCAATGCTGTGCAGTAGCATAGCATCTCATGCTGAATTGTTGTCTGCGTTAAGATCTGCTAGCACACTGGCAGAGGAGCAGCCTCAAGAAGGTCTGCATGCCATTTCCACCAGGACCAAAGCTGCTACCTCTGCGTTAGCATGCAGAGTTCATGGGGTTGGCCTCTGCCTGGCAGCTATGTGGGTGCCCCTCCATATGTTCATGAAGCACTATTGTCTGGATAGCTAAGTCTGTCGAGAAGGGACGTTTGCCTGCTTTGTTCTGTAGAACTTCCTGGTTTGAGTCCATCCACAGCCCTCTTCCCCATAAGTACTGCTCTGGCATCTATTAAAAAGGTGAGGAATCTGCGGCTATAAATTTATCAGAAGAACAAGTTATTTACCTTCGGTAACACTCTTTCTGGTAGAGACTCTAGCCTTAGATTCCTCAGCGGCACTCGCATACTTTCCATTTTGTGGTTTGATTCTACCCCTGGTAAGACCCAAAGTCTAGGAATCTGCACGCTGTCTGCCAATTTTTCTTTGGGGCTCTGTGTTCTGGGGACAGGGCTAGTCTTGAAAGCATCTGACGTCAGCGTATGGGAGTGGCACCAATGTAAGCCCTGCTTGTCATTTCCAGAGAGGAACAATGTCTGTGCTGAGCCACAAGGTGCCACCTTCCAGCGCATAGAAGCATTTCTGAGAAGTTTCCGTATCTAGTCCGACGCCTGGGGAATCTTCAAAAGATGAGGAATCTGCAGCTAGATAGAGTTTCTATCAGAAAGAGCGTTGCTGAAGGTAAGAGATTTATAAACTTCACTTGTCCATGTGTAGCCCCTAATACTTGCGGGTCACACAAAATGTATTTCAAATTTACATTATGATAGTTTGCGTTTGGCCTTGTGGGAATCAATGAGCTAGAAGTACACGAAAAGTTAACTGTGATTTTATTTTTAAAATGCATTTGGAAACGACCAGTACGAGGCATGTGAGTTGTAGATCACATGCTGTGCATAGCTCGCCATCTAGTGTTGGGTCCGGATGTTTGCACTTGTTTTTCTTCGAAGAAGTCTTTCCAGTCACGAGGTAGGTGACTCCTCCTTTCGATGATAGTGTGCACGGGCATCGATTCCATTGTTAGATTGTTTCTTTCCGCCATCGGGTTCGGACGTCTATCGCTGCGCTCCGGTTCGAAACCGTTCCTTCGGTTTCCCTCGGTGCGCAAGGTACCCTCGACGGGATTGTTTTCGATGGCGTTTTCCCTTCTATCGCGTATCGTATTTACTTACAAAACCAAACTTTCGATCGGAAAGCTTGTGGAAGGCCGTCTGGCCGACCCGCAGTCGATGGAACGAACTCCCTTTAAATTCTGCCCTCAGTGTCACACGAAATACCCGCGCACCGACTCACACGAAGTGTGTAATCTGTGTTTGTCCCCCGAACACAGAGAACAAGACTGCGACGCGTCCAAGAAGACACATTTCGTGACCGTCTGGCTCGACGTCGCGACATGCAGAGCCAGCACACAAGCTCCATTCCGGACATCTTCGGACACCAATCGGACGAAGAGGCCATGGGAACCAGAGCTCAACTCCGACCAAGAGGACGGCATCCCACATGGACAACGTACCGCGAGTACAGGTACCCCCCTCGTCCCAAGACCCAACTCCACACAAGAAGAAGGCTCCGGTCCAACCCGCGCCCTCGGGCTCCGGTCGGCACCGAGACCATGCTTCCGACGCCCTGCCTTCTGGCTTGGCACCGAAGCCTTTCGAAAAGACTCCCTCCAAATCAAGTTCGGAGCCGAGAACTTGCGGGTCGAAACACAAGTCTGGCACCGACCTCCACCATTCGGCACCAAAACTTACTTCGGATCCGAAAACATCAACATCCAAGACAGTCAGATGTGCCGAAATCACCAAAAAGACAGTTTCGACGCTCCGATCGACAAACCGGATCCGATACAAAAAGTGCTGTATATTCATCCTCAAACTGGACATATCACCACTAAAGTGACATTAAAAAGGGCTGATACAGAGGAAGAATACCACATTCCTTTAAAGAAGAGAACGGTTGGAACTAACCTCCTCTTCCTCTTCCTTCACAGCCTATTTCACCTGAACATTCACCACCACATACACCTGACAACCAGGATGATGGGGATGCCTATGGGGATGGGGATGATAATCGACCAATGCAAGACCCATGGAATGATTAAAATACCAATTCTCCCACGGGCAATGATCCTGATTTATATCCTAACAAGCCCTCTCCACCAGATGACCGTGTAGGCTACTTTGAGTTACTGGGTAGAGCTGCTAACTACCATGGGGTGCAGCTACATAAGGAGTCCTGGGAAGAGGATTTCCTCTTTGAAACCCTCAGTACCACGCAGAAGTCATCACATACACTACGTATGCTCAAAGGGATGATCAGGCATGTAGATGACATTTTTAACAACCCGGTCAGAGCTCGTATTCTAACCCCTAGAGTAGACCAAAAATACAAGCCAGCACCATCGGACCCAGTATATATAAAAGGTCAGTTGCCACTAGACTCCCTGGTTGTGTCCAATGCAAGGAAAAGGGCAAACTCCCAGACAACAGGAGATGCTCTACCCGGGATAAAGAATCCAAACTTATTGATGCTTCCGGGAAAAGGGTGGCCTCTCAGGCGGACAATTTCTGGCATATCTCCAACACTCGGGCATTGCTAGCACGATATGACCGTGCGCACTGGGACGAGCTGGAGCAATTAATACAATATTTTCCCCAGGAACACAGATCTAAGGCACAAGATCTGGTGCGCGAAGGGCAACTTATTTCCAATAACGCTATAAGATGTTCCCTAGATGCTGCAGACACTGCTGCTAGAGCGGTTAACACCAGTGTCCTCTTGAGAAGACATGCTTGGCTTCGCATATCAGGGTTCAAGCCAGAGGTGCAAACCTCCATTTTAAACACTCCTTTTGATGAAGAGTATCTATTTGGCCCAATGGTAGATTCTTCACTTGAGAAAATGAAGGACACTGAAGTGGCCAAATCTATGGGAGCCCTTCAGTCGGCACTAAGCCGTGGTTCCTTTTGGCGCTCCTTTTACCGCGGAGGATCTAAAAATACCTCCTCGGAGACCACCTCCGCCTATAAGGGCAATAACCAACCCTCTCCATCTAGGGGTTACTTCAGAGGGGGTTACAGAGGTAACGGCAAAGGCAGGGGTTCAAACACAGGCATCTCCTCCTCCAATACAAAGCAGTGACTTGCCGCCACTTCCCCCTGACCACTTAACACCTGTCGGGGGAAGACTGTCAGATTTCCTACCAATCTGGCAGTCAATAACAACAGACAATTGGGTACTACAAATTATCTGTTCTGGTTGGAGGAGTGTTGATAAACTCCAGGCAGTAAACATTCCACCAAAGTCACACAAACTTTCACGAGTTCACCTACACCTCCTCAAACAAGAGGTTGTCTCTACTTCTAAAAGGAGCTATAGAACCCGTACCACCGCAACATCACGGGTCGGGCGTATACTCTTTTTACTTCCTAATACCCAAAAAAGATGGTTCTCTCAGACCACTATTAGATCTCAGAGGACTAAATCCTTACATTCAGTCAGATCATTTCCACATGGTGACACTGCAACAAGTATTACCTCTGCTGCAAAAAAGCGAGTTTCTGTCTACTTTAGATCTAAAAGACGCCTATTTTCATATTCCAATCCACCCCGCTCATCGCAAATTCCTCAGGTTCGTGGTAGCGGGTCAACACTTCCAGTTCAGGGTACTCCAATTCGGACTCACCACTGTCCCCAGAGCCTTCACAAAGTGTCTGGCGGTAGTAGCTGCTCACCTGAGAAGACAAAGCATCCATGTCTTCCCATACTTGGGCGACTGGCTCATCAAAGCCAGCATGTACCAGCAATGCCTTCATCACACTTTCAGAATAATCCAGTTACTACATCAACTAGGGTTCACAATGAATGCAACAAAATCCCATCTCCAACCAGCCAATACTCAGGACTACATAGGAGCCACGATAAATACTCAAAAAGCCCTGGCGTTTCCCAGCGCAGCCAGAATTCGAAACATTCAGGCTTTAGTTCTCTGATTTCAACCCAATCATTGGATTCCAGCTCGAGTTTATATGCAATTGCTGGGAATGATGGCATCTTGCATCATGATCGTCCCCCATGCCAGTTTGCACATGCGTCCACTTCAAGAATGCTTAGCCAGTCAGTGGAACCAGTCACACGGTCTATTGACCGATCTAGTGTTGGTAAGCAGCCGTACTCATCGCTGCAATGGTGGAACACACAAAATGTGTCCAAAGGACGGCCTTTCATAGACCCGGTTCCACAGATAGTACTGACAACGGACGCGTCCCTCACTGGCGGGGAGCTCATCTACAACAACACACAGTGCAAGGCCTGTGGAGTCGACAGCAGAAGTTGCTTCTCATCAATCAACTAGAGGTGCTTGCAATCTTTCTAGCTCTCAAGGAGTTTCAGACTCACCTGGAAGGCAAAGCTGTCTTGGTTCGTACAGACAACATGACAGCTATGTATTACATACAAAAACATGGTGGGGGGGGGGGGACACACTCTCTCCAACTGTCACACTTAGCCCAAGACATCTGGAGGTGGGCCATTCACCACAAACCTTTATCTCTTAGCGGAACACCTCCCAGGAGTGAACAACCAGATTGCAGATCACCTCAGCAGACAGACAGCAAATACACGAATGGGAACTCTACCCTCAGGTTCTCCTCCCATACTTTCAAAGTTGGGGAGTCCCTCACATAGATCTGTTCCCCACACACCAAAATGCCAAAGCTTCGCATCCAGGTACCCACACCCGCAATCCAAGGGCAATGCACTATGGATGAACTGGTCAGGGATATTTGCCTACGCTTTTCCGCCTCTTTCACTCATTCCATTAGTGGTTCAAAAGCTCAGGCAAACATCTCTCACACTAATCCTAGTAGCTCCCACATGGACACATCAACCATGGTTCACAACCCTGTTGGAGCTATCTCTAGTCCCTCATCAAAAGCTACATTTAACCTCTAGTCTCCTCACACAGAACCATGGAGAAATCAGACACCCAGATCCCAACCAACTGAACCTCGCGATCTGGCTCCTAAAGTCTTAAAGTTTGGTTACTTAAACCTTGCACCAGAATGTATGAATATCATTAGGGAGGCTAGAAACCCTACTACAAGGGCCTGCTACGCAGCTAAGTGGGAGAGATTTGTAATCTACTGTGGTAACAATCATGTCAACCCTCTTCCATACAGAACATCATATGCTATCTGTTACACTTGCAACAGTCAGCATTGGCTTATACTTCTATCAGACTACACCTAGCGGCAATTGCTGCATATCTACAAAATAGACAGCATTTGTCGTTATTTAGAGTACCTGTGATCAAAGCTTTCATGGAAGGACTAAAAAGAGTCATACCACCAAAACTTCCACCAGCTCCAGTGTGGAATCTTAATATAGTCCTTACAAGGTTGATGGGCCCACCCTTTGAGCCCATGCACAAATGCGAACTACAGTCCCTATCGTGGAAAACAGCTTTCCTCATTGCAATCACATCATTAAGGAGAGTGAGTGAATTACAGGCATTAACCATACAGGAACCATTTTTCCAACTACACAAAGACAAAGTGGTTCTTCGTACTAATCCTAAATTTTTACTTAAGGTCGTATCTGCATTTCACATAAATCAGTCGATAAAATTACCCGTATTCTTTCCTCAACCCGATTCAGTTGCAGAAAGAGCTCTACACACCTTAGATGTTAGAAGAGCACTCTTGTACTACAATGAAAGGACAAAATCTTTTCGTAAAACGAAACAACTTTATTGCTTTTGCGCCACAACACAAGGGCAATCCTATCTCCAAATCAGGTATTGCAAGGTGGATTCTTAAGTGCATTCAAACATGCTAAGAGAACTCTAACTGTACCCCCTAGGGCACATTCCACTCGTAAGCTAGGGGCCACTATGGCTTTTTTAGGGAACATTCCTATTGTTGACATTTGCAAAGCTGCAACATGGTCTACACCGCACACATTCACTAAACATTATTGTGTAGATGTGTCAGCAAGAGAACAAGTCAATGTGGGTCAAGCAGTACTTAAAACACTATTTCAGACAACAGCTACAGGTTAGCCACCGCTTTGGGAGGATATTGCTATATAATCTATGCACAGCATGTGATCTACAGCTCACATGCCTCGAACGGATAATGTTACTTACCCAGTAAGCATCTGTTCTTGGCATGTAGAGCTGTAGAGTCGCATGCGCCCACCCACCTCCCGGATACCTGTAGCTGCTGCAGTTCTCTATTTAATTTACATACATATGCATGGACATCTCTATTCTTTACTACTACTCCATTCTCACCCTCTGCGGCAAACAATCTAACAATGGAGTCGATGCCCATGTGCACTATCATCGAAAGGAGGAGTCACCTACCTCGTGACTGGAAAGACTTCTTCGAAGAAAAACAAGTGCAAACAACCGGACCCAACACTAGATTGCGAGCTATGCACAGCATGTGACTCTACAGCTCTACATGCCAAGAACAGATGCTTACTGGGTAAGTAACTGGGTAAGTAACATTATCCATTTCAGCAGCTGGCATAGGGCCCTGTTTAACCTGTGGAGTCGCAACGCAGTGCCCTTGCATAGTCAGAGGGCTTGGATTAGGGCATTTTTAGTAAGGATTGCCATGATCCTTCAAGGGAGGCTTATGAAGCGAAGCCTGATTCACTTGACAGGATGGGATGAGGGGAGCATTTGTTCTGAGCGAAGAGTGGAAGCTGAGACTAAAACCATGACTCTTTATTAAACAGATAAGTGTAATTTTCATATGCTGCCTGAAATCAAAGGCAACTTGTTCATCAGAAGTTTGATTTATGGGTTAGTTGTGCAGAGCAGAGACCAGCGCTGTAAAAACCATTGGATAGTGTGCAGAAACTGAAGAATGGTGTCTCGTGAACTGCAGCTCGAGAGAAAAGCAGTCTGTCTCCAGAGGGGGCACAAATGAGAATTTTCCGTGCAAGCATTGATTAAATAAAAAAAAAATGCAGGAATGAAACTCAGGCATTTGAACCCCTCCGCTGCCAAAAGCCTAAATCCACCAGTTACCCACTTACGGGAACAGACTTAAGCCTCATTTTGTCTGTCCGTTTTCAGTACACTGTTACCCATGGGCACATGGTAATACATAAATCTTGATTATTTTGATCAGGCCTGAAGTCCTCTTTGCACATTGGGATTGCAAATAGTAAATGAAAATTGGCTCCTAAAGAGACAGTGAGAGTAAAGCCATTTAGCACTGTAGTTAAACGATGATAGTACTCAGAGGAACACTTTATTATATTTCTGGAGCTATTTGCCTTTTCCTAGGCATACTGCTATGTCTGTGAGAATTATAAATAACTTGCAGAGTCTAAGAGGATGCTGGTCTTCGATTTTTCTGGCTTTGCTCTTGTCTGAGGAAGTATTGCCTTTAGTGGAGCAGGTCTGCAAACATGAACATCCCAGCCTGGCACCAACTCAAACTGACTCGTGCTTTGGAATCTGCCATTTTCCAGCCTTTGGTCATCTATGGGCTGAGCACGATGGGTGGTGTGGACGCCTTGCAGCAGACCACAGTGAAGGACCAACATCAGCCTGCTTTTTTTGTGGAAAGTAACAACTGTCTGCGCTACCTGTTTTTGCATGGGCGTTTAATTTTCTGTTTGGGCCTTAGGACTGTTATCTGGATTTCCTGATGGGGCAGTCACAGCTGGTGTTTCCCCTTTCCTTCTTGAAGTCTCATTCCTACTCAGTACTAAAATTGGGGTGTGGTGTGGAGGAGAGAGTTTGTAGTTTCCTGACCTTGCCCGAGTCCCCTGATCTGCCAGACTCCACTCCTGGATTAATTTGGATACTTGAGAAAGAGTGTTGGGTTTTGTTCTCGTGGATGTGTTGCCCTGTTTGCTGGTCTTTGCACTTACCCCCTTGCATACCTGACCGCACCTTCGCCTTGTTGGCTACCCTTGTTCCTCAACAGACTGTTAGCTCTTAGTCATCCTAATCACCTTATTTGCTACTCTTATGTTTTTTGCAAACAGAACGTTAACAATTCTGCCTGGTACTTGCTCTTGGTGCCTAACAGCACAGCGTCTACGTTCTAGGGGCAGAGTGTGAGTTTTTGTATATAGCGGATGTGACTTTAGTTTCTTTATTTTTATACTTTGTTCATGAGCTTCACCGTTTATTTTGCAGCAACTTTCATTTTCTTTATATTACTAGACAATCCCATTCATGGCCGTTCTTAATGCCTCCTCTCCTAAAGAACTGTCATCTTATCTCTCAACTCCTTATCCGGCCAGTCTTTTTTTAACGAGCAGCATTTGTCCAGTTAACTGCTCACATAGGATCTAACCAGCTTTTACATTCTCCCTGAGTTGGTTTTTGCCTCTGCTATAGCATTTATTTCCAGCGACATCCCAGTTTCAGTTGGAGCAGGGCTATTTGGTGAGAAAGTGGATTCTACGTTGGAGCGATTTAAGGACAATACAGCTATGGCTCGCTCTTCGAGCCTGCTTTCTCCTGTTAGCCAGTTTCACCGACAATACAGAAAGCTTTGAGGTTACTCAAGAGGCCTCGCCTACCGTCAGTGGTAGTCCTCATACCCTGTTCCACAACCAGCCCAGATCTTTTGTGTCTCTAAAGGAAGGGAATTTGGTAAAGAACGTGGGCAGATGCAGGAGTCATTTTTTCTGCCTATTGCAGCTGCTACAAAGCAGCTTTAGTTTCCCCTCCGCCAGCCCTCTAGGCGCCGTTGGGGATAGAATTAGTTTTTGCCAACCTGACTGGCATGCAGTTACTTCGGACCAGTGGGCCCCTCAAGATATCCAGTTTGGTTACTTAGTACTTATTGGTTCCCACGAAGGACAGTGTGCTCACACCAATACTGGATCTCAGGTTTCTTAACACCTTCCTCGGGATAGACAATTTCAAGTTGGTCCTGTTGGCCATGGATCTTGAATACTGGAGGATGTTCTCAGATTTGCAGGATTCTTATTTTCATTTGCCAATCTTGCAGTCCCACAGATGTGCTCAGTTTGTTGTGAGATTTGTAACATTTCCAATGCTCCATCCTGTCCTTCTGCTTGCCTCTGCTCCTTGGATGTTCCCTAAGGTGGTGTTACGGTTGCAGCCCATCTTTGCATGTTGTGGATACACATATACCTGTAGCAGTTTTTGTTGTCCACTCTGGAGTTCTCCATCAACAAACAGAAATGTCACCTTCAGTCCGTGCAAAGGATTCCCTTCATAAGGCCCATCTTCGAAACATGGGTTTTGAGGGCCTTTCCACAGAATGAGTCTGCGTTGTGTGGAAAGGCAATAATTCTGATGTTTTTGAGCAAAAGCCCTTATTCAAGGCGGTATAGTTCTGCATCTTCTTGGTCTCCTGCCCTCTCGCATACTAATGGTGCATCTTGCCTGTTGGCATATGTGATCCCTACAGTAGAATCTTTGTCTTCAATGGAAGCAACACTGGGGTACCTGTCAGGCAACTTCTGGATGAAGCTACCTGGGACCTTCAGTGGTGGATGGCGGAGGACATCCTAACAGGTGGAAGGTCATTCTCTTTGCCTCATCTGGACCTCACAGTAGTGACTGACACATCTAGGCTTGGGTGAATATTGGGATGACGGTTCTCCACCTCTTTCAAGGGAAGCACTGAAGGATCTTTTGGAAATGGAAGTGGGAGAAAGATATGCAAAGGGTGAACTGTGGTTCTCACAATGTATTTTTGCAAACCCCATGCAGAATTTGAGCCCTTTCTTGATTTGGTTGCCCCGGGAGCTAGAAATCTAATTCTTAAATTGCAATATGGTATTCTACCCCTGTTATCTTTTACCTCAAAGTGGCATTCCAACATTAGTGCAAACTGTATGTTGCCGGTATGCCTGCAGGCAGAAGAGACATATTGCACTTTGTTTTTTCTGCCCAGATTATATTCACTCTAGAAACAATTGGATCCTTCCTATATGCAGACAGTCAGGACGTAGGCAGTGTTGGCCAATACCAGTGTCGGCCAATACTACGACTCCTACGCACCGAAACCAGGGAATCTTTTGTATGTGCTGTGGCCAAATATCTTCAATGGAGCTGGGCCATTAGGGCCAAAGCTATGAATTACTGCATGTTGGTTCTCTTTCTCATTTTTTAAATCCCTATTTTGTATGTGTGTTATTTCAAGAGTTTAATTTTTTCTTCTTTTATTATGGTGGATGTAAATTTGTATTTCAAAGTGAGGATTTTCCTGCTAAATACAACTGTAAACAGGGGGCGTGGCTTGGCCGGCTGCAAGATGGCCGCACACTAGTGGGCTCTGCCGGCCAAGCTTCAATATCCGGCATAATCCTGCAGGTTTTTGAATCCTACCTGCACTTCTCTACCGACTCCTGATTCCTGGCGGCGAGGGGCATCGATCGGAGCTGTCCCTGTGCTCCTGCTCGGCCGGGCGGCTGCGTTATGCCGTGGTGCGTCGGCGCCTGAGCTGCAATCCGGCTCCTGTTGTGGGCCGCGACAACTGCCTCCGGGGTCGTGCGGACTCTTGGTGCCCACCGCGGCTGGTCGGGATCGGAGGTCTGCCCAATTGAGGCTTCCGGTGAGTGGCGCCGCCGCGGGGGCGATTGCTGGTGTGGTTGGGGGTCCGCGGGCCGAACCACCGGGTCCGGGGCAGCGCGGCCTTGCCGCAACTGTTTTGCCTCGCCTCCCGCCTGCGGTCACTGATGGCGGCTTCCCATGCCCGGATCCGGTGAGGGGGCGGCGGTCCCCCCGTGCCTCCTCGCCAGCCCTGCCCCCTGTGTGCTGCGCGTCCTCCCCCCGCCTGCATTTCACCGCAGCCCGGCTGGGCTGAGACCCCCCACGTTGCAGCCTCTGCTCCGCACTACCTCCTCGGCTGCCTGCCTGGTCTCCGTCATCGGGCCCACCTGACCTTCGGGCCCGAGTTGATTTCGCCACAGCGTTTCCCCGCCTCACCCCTGGGACTGGCAGAGGGGCCCCTGGCGCTCATCCTGCGGGGCCTCGCTCTTGTGGATTCCCGACGTTGGCCTCGTGCTGGGTCCTGTGCCGGGTCCCTGCTGACTGCTGCTGGCTGCTGTGTCCTTCGCGGGAGCCCTCCTACGTTGGGGGCCCTCCCCCACCGGCTGCTGGCTCTGGGTGCTGTGGTGTGCCCCCCGGCCGGTGCCCGATAGGGGGGACCTGATTGCGCTTTGTATCCCGGCGTTAGGGAACCTCCTCTGCGCGCCGTGGGACTGGGGGTGTCTACACCCGGCACCTCTACACCTGTTCAATCTCCCCCAACCCTGCTGCCCGTGTCTCGGGGTTGCCTGGCGGGCGGCTGGCCCTCCGCGGCGCCTGGTAGTGGCTGTGGTGGGACTGCGGGGGCAGGTTACGCTACTTCTGCGATAAACCCATTGGCTTGGCGGTCCATGGTCTCTCTTTCCCCCCCCCCCCCCAGGAGTATATCCTCTGGAGCGCGACCGCTTCCGCCGGGTGTGCTCTGCTGGGCTGCATATCGCCTCGTCCTGTTGGCCGCTGGGGGACAGGGCGTTTTTGCTCTTCCTTCATGATGGGGAAGACTGACCCAAAACAGCCCAAGATAGCCTTTGATCTCCGGAGGTCTTCCCGCCAGGACGGGGCTGGCGCTGTGGATGCCGACTCTGCTGCCATGATGGATGCCCCCTCCAGTCGTGACGACGATCTGAAAGCCATAATGCTGGATGTCAAGACGACCGTGACTGGCATTGCGTCCCAGTTGGACCAACTCTCTGCCCGTCTGGACTCGGTAAAGGCTCGTGTAGACTCCCACGACAATCGTCTGCTTCATGTAGAGACCAGGGTGTCGGACGCCGAGGATGCTGCCACCCAGGACCGTCGGAGACTACTTCAGATGGATAAAATCCTGGCGGTCATCCGCGAGAAGAACAAGGACCTGGAGGCCCGCTCCCGCCGGAGCAACCTCCGTATTACGGGCCTTCCGGAATCCACCAACATTACCCGGATGGAGGACTTTGTGGAACAGCTGATACGGGAACTTTTTGCCGATGCCCTCTCCCCAGTGTTCATCGTGGAGCGTGCACATCGCTCACTTGGCCCGCGTCCCGGTCCAGGGCTGCCTCCACGTCCCATCATCGCCAAAATTCTAAATTTCCGTGATCAGGACGCCATTATTCGAGCGGCACGAGATAAGGGCACCATCAAACATCAGGGTAACACTCTCTCCTTTTACCCGGACTACACTCTTACTGTACAGGCGGCGCGGCGGGAGTTCCTTCCGGCAAAGCGCATTCTCCAAAAACACGAGGTTTCGTACTCCTTGGCCTACCCAGCGAAATTGAGGGTCCGTCAGGGGGCTAAGACACTTGTTTTCCCGGATCCAAAAGAGGCCCTCGCATTCGCCAAGAAGCTTGACAGAACGACCAGCTCCTCTCCTTCCAAACCTCAGCCTGGCGGTGCTGATTGTCTAAGTGACAATGACTGAAGTGTGAACACTGGTTTTCCATTTCTTACTGTTTTGTATGATGCCTGAAACCACTTAAGTTTGGCCACCCTGCTTAGTTGCAGGGGTGTATGCCTGGCCTCGCCATGCCCCCGCGGGATGATTCCCTATTCTAAAGTTGGCACTTCCCCTCCCAGTTGTGGGTTCCCGGGGTGGGGAGGTTGGTTTTCTCAGCCTAATTGGGGGGTTGGAGTGGGTGTGGGGTTGGGGGACGATTGGACGCCTGGGGGGATGGGTTGGGGTGGTGGGATGGGTCTGTATTGGGTTGTTTTAGTTTTTCAATCTGAAATGTGGATTCATTTCGCCAACGTTGTGTTGTTTTGTATTGTTTTTACTAGCCTAGATATTGACACTGCACTGTGCTTACTGTTTCACTCTGCCGCGAGCCAAATGTCATTGTTTACTTGTGTACACACTACTCCTCTGGCTCAGTCCCCCATCAGTTTGTTGTATGTGTTTGGCTTAAGGGTACGGGATGCTGTCACTGCGCGCTGCGGTTCTCGGCTCCAGGGCCCCCTCCCTGCCAGCTTCAGGTCGAAGTGTTCGTCTCATTTTGCCTTGTTCACTGTTGTATCTGATGCACAGATGGTACTCCCCGCGGCGTTCTCCACTTGCACTGCGCAATGTCATCCTTAGGTCCATTCCCCCATGGCTGACGTAGTTTGCTGGACTTGGAATGTCCGCGGCCTGAATGACCACCGCAAGGCCCGACTGATACACTCACATGTACAGCGACATAGGGTGGACATTTGTCTCCTACAGGAGACGCACCTGATGTCCGGGTCCCTCTCCAGACTCCGGGCGCGCTATTGGGGGGAATCCCACTCCTCTACTTACTCTTCATACGCCAGGGGGGTCTCTATTCTTCTACGCAGGGGTCTTCCTTGGCATACTGACCGGGTGCTTGCTGATCCGGAGGGAAGGTATGTTATCCTTCATGGTACACTATTGGCCCAGCCCGTGACGATCGCCGCGGTCTATGGTCCCAACTCTGACGATCCGGACTTTTTTAACCATATATGGCACCTCATTTCTGCTTGTGGCTCTGCAGCTATCATCTGGGGGGGAGATTTTAATGTTACTCTTTCGGCGGCCCTCGATCGTTCCAGTCCCTACGCGTCTCACCCGCGTGCCACGGTGGCCCTCAAATCGATCCTAACTGACAATTCCCTTTGTGATGCCTGGCGCCACCTGCGGCCTGACTCCGCCGGCGGAGGTTGACACGGTCGAGATGTTGCGCTGGGCCTGGTCCGGCCTTCGCCGGCTCTCTAGTCTGTCCTCACTTACTGCAAATGCGGTGCCAATAGTGAACCACCCTGACTTTCCTCCTCTCCAGCCCTCTGGCGCGCTTGGGATTGCGGACAGTTGCGGACCTCTACCCAGGCAATACTTTTTACTCCCTACCCGATTCCTCGAGCCCGCTGGACACGCTTCTATTCTACCAGCTGCGGGCTATCTGCCGGAAGCTGCACTCCACTTTTCCTCAGCCCCCACCCACTACGCCGGCCCTGTACTTCATGTACACGTCCTCGTCCCCACGCAAAATTGTCACTAAACTCTATGCTCTGACGCTAACATCCACCTCTGTCTCTGCTGATCGGGCGCGGGTGGCGTGGGGCGCCGATCTGGGAATTGACATAGCGCAGGCTGACTGGCTATACTGCTGTAATCAGACGAAGAAGCTGTCACCAAATTATCGGCTCCGTCTGATACATTTTAAATTCTTGCACAGGTTGTACCGCACCCCCGCCCAGCTCCACAAACTCTGACTAATACCAAGCGATGCTTGCATGCGCTGTGCTGCCCTCGCCGCGGACTTCGCACACTTAGCGTGGCTATGCCCCAAGGTATCTGAATTCTGGCAGATGGTGTGCTCCACGATTTCTGACATCTCCGGTGCCGCGGTGCAGCCCGACCCCCCCCTGTGCCTTCTTGGTTTTGTAAAATTCTGCCCAGACGCCTCTCGACGCCTGATTGCTATGCTGCTGGTACTGGCTAGGCGTAGGGTGGCCATGTGCTGGGGCCGCAGACCCGCTCCTCGAGTCGAGAGCTGGCTGGAGGACACCTCTCGGTGCCAGACTCTGTTGTCTGAGTTTTGGGACTTACTACCCGCCAGGTCCCGTCCGGTTGACTTCTGGGGCCCTCTGGTAACTTACCTCCTTTCCCGCACCCATTCCAGTGGCACTGCCTCTCCCGCGCTCCCCGCCGGCCCTGGGTCCGCGGCGGCCGCCGGCGCTGGTCGGTGACTGCTCCACTCTCCCATTCTGATTCCACCACCCTGTTGCACTCGTTGCTGTTGTCCCGGTAGAGTGTGTGACCCCATGAGGGGAGGGATTCCTGTGACGTGATATAGTAATGCTGCCTTCATGTATTTACGCTTTTTGCCTGGTGAGGTTGGTTCATTTCCGAACGATTGACTGGGTTTGCATTGTTCAATTTGGGCTGCTGCGCAGCACAGTGTAATGTGTCTGATTTCAATTTTTTCAATAAAGGTTTTGGAGAAAAAAAGAAAAAAAATACAACTGTAAACATATTTTAAAATATGTATGTCTAGTCTAAATTTGACTGTGATGATATATGTGCTTTAATGGTTTTTTTTTACAGGTGAATAAAGTCATTTTGATGATGATCATGACTGACACATCCACTATGGGCTGGTGAGGTCACTTGGGAGAAGTGGAAAGCATGAGACTTTAATCTCTCTTATGGAGCAGTGCCACCATATCAACCTTCTGGAGCTGTGCGTCATCCGTCTCGTTTTCAAAGCCTTTCTGCCTTCTATCAAGGGCAGGTCTGTCCACATCCTGACAGCCTTGTGGTACAGCAGTACATAGGGTGGAGTGGTGTCTCTTGCTCTGTCTGGAGACTCTCAGGCTGTGAAGGGGGGTGGATCCATTCCCAGTCTTCTTAATGGTAATTTACATGATGGGTTCCCTGAATGGCAGAGCAGTAGAACTCAGTAGATGTTGCTCCCGGACGTAGCACAGGGCATCTTTGCTGAATGGGGTGTGCCCTTGATGGATGTATTTGTTACCACCAAGAATGTTTAGTGTCCGGTGTTTGTGGATTTGAGTTTCCCTCTCGTCTTTCTAAGAGCCTTGCTCCACTTTCGGTGGAACTTCGCCCACCTTTATGCATTCCCACCTCTGCTGTTGATTTTCAGGTCTTGGGAAAAGTCAAGAGTGACAGTCACCTCATCCTGTTAGCCCGGGGATAGGTTTGGCGAGTCTGATATGCTGAGCTGCTGAATCTGAGTATATTACAAAAACATATAAATGCACGTAAGTGTGTGCTTAATCTTACTTGCGGTGTTTTTAAAAAACGGTGGTGATTAGAAAAAAGGAATACCTTCTCATGTTTGTAGGAAGGACAGTGTTCAAAAAGTTGTAAAATACCCCTCACACACTGAAACCTGATTCAGTGTCATGCTTCATCATTGGGGTCTTCCCGCCCCTCTACGGGGCGTGCTACTACCTACGTGGACGCGGGAGCACTTACTTTAGTGATTAGTGTATATGTGTAGTGCGTGGGATCGTGAAATATAAATATATGTGATGGTTTAAAAATTCCCTGGCTAGTGGAAAAGAATACACTTTATTAGCTTCCCTAGCTGAGAATGGTAAAGTGCGTGGGATCGTGAAATATAAATATATGTGATGGTTTAAAAATTCCCTGGCTAGTGGAAAAGAATACACTTTATTAGCTTCCCTAGCTGAGAATGGTAAAAAAGGGGGAAAAAGTAGATGGTGTACTATAATGGGTCACTTTCTACAAGGTCGACATGTTTCAGAAGCCATCCCCTAGGCTTTCTTCTTCAGGACCGAAACGATCCCTATAACGCTCACTGGGCTGTATAAATGTACATAGGCCTACTGATCACAAGTACTCTTCTCTGCGCCCCAATTGCGCATTTGAAAATTATATCATTAGTATATCCTATGAAAAGAGAACAAGGTGGATAAATAGTTGCTTGTATCATTTATCACTTTGTATATTCACATCACCATCATGTGTAAAGGAAAAACGTATCATCACTGTGATATATTTTTCTCACCCTGATATGGGTGTTTTTTACTCGTATATCAATTGCTACAACACTCCTGATAGTATTAGTACCCAGTTTTACATACATTCAGAACTTTCAAACATCCAGATGGGTGGTAAAAAAGTTTTTTAATGTTTTTTATTTTAAAGCATTCATTCATACACTGTTTTTAAAAATTCATACATTCATATTTACAAAAGTAAAATAATTTAGAATTGTCCTAGTTCTGTGAAAAAGCGCATGTGCCTTCGTTTTTCTTGCCTAGCGCTTTAGAATTGTAAGTTTTCAGCATGTATGTGCATTCACTCACTTATAAATAAGTTTAACTGCATGCTAGGGGAGCACACAAACTAGCCTATTGCCACCGGTCTCTGGCCATTATCCCTGTGGCATGTGCCATGCATGTAAACTAACAAAGAAGAGCAAAGAGATATGGTTCCAAGATGGAACCAGATGGAACCAAAGGAGGTTTACAACATGTAACTCAAAAAATGTGGTTTACCTTTTTTCCTGCCCGTGCCTCTTGGAGTACGTAGGAATGACCACACGCCCAGTGAAACTAAGGATAGGCGAACACAAAAGCAACATAAAATGTAAAAAAAAGCACAACAAAAATGGCAGCTCATTTTTGGGAAAAAGGTCATAAATGGGAGGATCGCTCTTGGACGATAATCGAACAAATCGATAATGAAAGGTATTTATTTGAGAAGGAACAGCGTTGGGTGTTCCGTCTGAGAACCAATGAAAGAGGGTTAAATGATGATATTCCTTGGAATCTACTCTGACATTGAGGATACTACAAATATACATAACAAATTGAGAACCTGCCATATGGCAAAATCTGTAACCTAAGGCACACCTACACATGCTTTTGCAAATGACCGGTCTGTAATCGACCTAGTGAATCCACTTGAAAACAGCCTATTAGAATATTCATAAGTTCCGCCATTATATATATATATATACATATATATATATATATATATATTTTTTTTTTTTTCAAATATCTCAATATAAATATATAATTTTTTTGAATTTTTTTTGGGCGTCCCTGCCAGTGTTTTAATCATCGTAACACGAAAAAGAAGGATCCCAGAATTTTTCATCAAAAACTTCAAACAGGAAGTGGACCTGAATATAGCTCCTTTTTGTGCCATTCAGTGGCGGCCATTTTTGTTTCTTCTCAGTCTAGTTGTCGTAACACCAGCTGCATCTAATCGAGGGCATTTCTAAGCAAGGCACACCCTTTATAAACCGGGCTTGTGAACACATCATTCTGTTCCCCGGAGAGCCACGAGAAGGTATTCCCAGGTGTTCTAGCAGCCGGCAGCATGTAAGTAAGACAAGGGCGTGTCTTTAAAAAGCCCAAGAGATCACATTCAGCATAAAGAAAATAACTACTTTAGTATGAACTTGGCTTTTTCAATCTGTTTTCCTAAAATCTACAGTGTCTGTATGAAGGCGCCCCTATACCCCTCGTGACATCTCATGGAGAGGACACAATATACGAATGTATGTATATATAAACATCTTTAACGGCACGTCTCTCTGAGAGCTTGGATTTTGAATCCCATGTTTAACTGCATGCTAGGGGAGCACTTATTTATAAGTGAGTGAATGCACATACATGCTGAAAACTTACAATTCTAAAGCGCTAGGCAAGAAAAACGAAGGCACATGCGCTTTTCACAGAACTAGGACAATTCTAAATTATTTTACTTTTGTAAATATGAATGTATGAATGTTTAAAAACAGTGTATGAATGAATGAATGCTTTAAAATAAAAACATTAAAAAACTTTTTTACCACCCATCTGGATGTTTGAAAGTTCTGAATGTATGTAAAACTGGGTACTAATACTATCAGGAGTGTTGTAGCAATTGATATATGAGTAAAAAACACCCATATCAGGGTGAGAAAAATATATCACAGTGATAAGTTTTTTCCTTTACACATGATGGTGATGTGAATATACAAAGTGATAAATGATACAAGCAACTATTTATCCACCTTGTTCTCTTTTTCATAGGATATACTAATGATATAATTTTCAAATGCGCAATTGGGGCGCAGAGTAGAGTACTTGTGATCAGTAGGCCTATGTACATTTATACAGCCCATTGAGGCGTTATAGGGATCGTTTCGGTCCTGAAGAAGAAAGCCTAGGGGATGGCTTCTGAAACATGTCGACCTTGTAGAAAGTGTCCCATTATAGTACACCATCTACTTTTTCCCCCCCCTTTTTTACCATTCTCAGCTAGGGAAGCTAATAAAGTGTATTCTTTTCCACTAGCCAGGGAATTTTTAAACCATCACATATATTTATATTTCACGATCCCACGCACTACACATATACACTAATCACTAAAGTAAGTGCTCCAGCGTCCACGTAGGTAGTAGCACGCCCGTCCCGTAGAGGGGCGGGAAGACCCCAATGATGAAGCATGACACTGAATCAGGTTTCAGTGTGTGAGGGGTATTTTACAACTTTTTGAACACTGTCCTTCCTACAAACATGAGAAGGTATTCCTTTTTCTAATCACCACAGTTTTTTAAAAACACCGCAAGTAAGATTAAGCACACACTTACGTGCGTTTATATGTTTTTGTAGTAGAATCTCTTTGTTGAATTGCGATACTGAGAGGAGGACGATTCTACCTTTTTCCTCTTCACTCCCCCTCATATTTTTGTTGAATCTGAGTATATGCCCATCACTTTGGTAGCATTCCTCAGGAAGACCTGCTCTTCCATCACCAGTGCAGTGTTTTGCATCTTAGTCTCCAGAATCTATACCTCCATTAATGAAGATTGAGCAGAATCAATTGAGAGGCTTTGATCTTCTGTCAGAAATGGTGGAAGTTATTCTGACTGTTTACCACCTGTCCACCAAGTCCAACTATTCTGGCTGTTGGTCAAAATTAGTTGCCTGGTTCAAAGAACCCACTGCAGGCAAATTTGTCAGATTTTCTTCTGTTCGTTTCATCTCTGGCTCTGTAAAGTTTTGCGAGTGCTGTGGGCACTATGAAAGGTTACTTATCAAAACTTTGTCTTCCTTTATTTGTCTGACTAGCTTTTTTTATTTGTCAGCCAATGTGATGCCTGTCTTAAAGATGCTCTTATAGGTTTCCTCTGTTTCCTTTTATTATGACACGGTGGGACATTACTTTTATTCTTACTATTTCATGTGTAATCCTTGAACCGATGCACAGTGAGACGTTTGACACTCAAATCGGTCTTTCTTATTGCCATTACCGCAGTGCAGCAGGTCAGTGAGTTGCAGGCGTTTTCTCTCAAGTCTCAATATACCACCTTTTTTTCCAGACAAGTTAATACTTTGCACTTGTTTCACCCAAACGTGGTGTCATCCTTTCATGTAAGGCAGTCCTGCTACCTGTGTTCTCCTCTCTGCCAATCCCTCTAAGGAGAATGAGGAGACACTTCATCAAATGGATCCTAAGTGAGCCCTCAGTTTCCGTACTGATGGGACTAAACTGCATCAGGTGGATGGTCAACTTTTTTTTTTTTATACGCTGGTGCAAAAGAAGGGAAGGCTGTCTAGAAATAGGCCTTGTCAAGGTGTATTGCCCTTGATTCAATCTGTGCTATGCTTTGGTTCATTCTACTAGGACAAAGGCGTTGACTAGACACAGTCCTGTGTTCGACATCTGCAAACTGCTACATGGACATCCGTCCATACCTTCACTATGCATTGCTGCATCAACTCTCAGATCCCACTCTGCCCTGCAACACTTCCTGGTGTAAAGTCCTCTCTTCAGATCCACCATCTTTGTGAGAGTACTACTTTGGCTTTGAAAGGTGAGGAATCTGTGATTAGAAGTATCCATCTCAGGAACGAGTTGTTCACCTTTGGTAATGCTCTTTCCAATGGATATTCTTTCTAACCTCCGATTCCTCACACCAGCCCCCTTCCCCATTCTATGTGTTGGATTTTTGATAGGTAATAGGTTTCCAAGCTAGTGTCCGTGCACTGTCCATTCCTCAATTGTCTGCTGCTCCGCGTTGATGGGCATGCAAAGTGTCTGTGATAAGCTGCTGCCAGCCCGCAGGGGTGGCACCTATATTAGTGTCTGTGTTGTCCATTCCAGAGACAAGACGGTTGTGATGGATGCCATTGACACCACCAATTGATACTGGGTTCTACTGTCAAGCTTTCCAGATCCAGTCCGGTGCCTGAGGAGATTTGAAAGACGAGATATCTGCAGTTAAAGTACCCACCAGCAAAAACTTTACCGAAAGTCTAACTAGTCCCTACTGTTTCTTCTTCCAGAAGTTTTGTTAAGACTTCCATTGGGGTGGGCCTCACTATTTAAGTCTTACAGATATTTTTCTGAAGGTGAGGATAATAATTCTCATGGGCACTAATGATACTTTGGCCCATGATGATCAGTGAAACTGACAGGTACCAGTGTACTGCGAGGTATTTCTAACACTTAAGCTTAATTACAAATTTCAGGGTGCTTGATTGTTGCCAGAGAGCATTTTGTAAGTGAACAATTTGCTTGGGTGGAGATGTACATCAGAAATCAGTTATGTGATTGTGATCAACCGCTCCTTCCCTTCAAAATGTAGAGTTCTGGTGTGTGCTCAGTATTGCAAAATTAGACTTTGACATTCTTTTTAAGTTGATGTTTCTAACATGGGTTATTGTGAAGACTACTTGCTTTTAACAGTTTTCATCTGATGTGCAGCTGAAAATGTCCATCTACTTTATTTGCATTTCTATTGTTTATGCTTGTTTTAGTTTCTCTGAGTGGGAGATTGGTGATTGGGATGACCAAGGTGCAGTTTTTACCTTTCTTCATCGATCGATAGAGCTCTCAGTCACATTTGGACAACCTTTAGGTAAGTACCCTAAACCTATATCTTCTAAAGTTTTTCATAACAGGTTTGCAGTGAGTGATCAATTTTCGGATGATTTTTATCTTTTAAGTGAAGGATTTTAAACAATTTAAAATAAATAAGAGAGATGTTGTCCAAAACCAGAGCTTATGGAGTCTCCAAAAACTTGTATTTTATCTTTTAAAGTCATCATGATCATTTTTATGTTCATGCTGGATTAAATCGTTATGGGTTGCAATTGAAAGTAGTAAGATATGCAGACAATGCACTTTAAATGGCATTTTATGGTTTTCTTGATATGCCAAGTAACTACATTTATGATACTTAAATTGTTTTATTTTTAGATTTGATGTTTGTTATTGCACATTACATTTTTCTCTGGTAAATGTTTATATACATTAAATGTGTCCTATCATAATGTCACATCATGTAGGAATTCTTTTGCATTTGTCTAAATCGCCAAATGTGTCTTCTCTGAAAATGTCGCCAAGTACTTAACTAGGACTTAGAAATGTAAAGTATTCTAAAGTGTGTGACCGCTTGTTCCACAGGACACCAAGTGTATTGTAGTGTTGCTGGCCCCTGGGTAAAATCTTCTCCTTTTCTATTTACCTGCATTTAGAGACTTTATTTGTGTATCTGATGCCTCTTTCAGAGGATACACTGCAATGACCTAACAGCATATGGTTATATATTTTCAATTTCTAAATATAGCAGACCAGACATATCATCAAGCAATTATCAGGCATAAATAGAAAATGTATGAGAGGTCATACTATACTCTTTTGGCCAGAGAACATATGTGGTCAGGAACGCAGTGAGATATCTTTGATGCAGTATGTTTTTGTTCTCCTTTTTTAGCATTTCTGTACAGATTTCTTGGCTATTGTAGGGAGAATAGAGTTCAAATTTTCCGTCTGCTTTTTGAAAATGTTTGTGAATTTTCTTTTGTTTCTCATACAAATGTTGTTCCATGAGCTTAGATTCAGAGCTTCAAAGGAAGTGTTATCCCCTGAGCTGGTTAATTTTTGTGCCAGATATTTAGGGGACCTGCGTAAACTAGCAATTTCCCAAAATTTGCAAAAAACTGTGGTCCCAAGGTAAGTTATTCAGCAAATTATGAAGAAAAAATATATTCCAGAACAATTTTTCAATAGTAATTAATGAAAGAACATTTTTTTATGTACATATTCGACAGTGGGGCAAAAAAACATGCTTGTGCTCAGGTGACTTAAATGTGCAATGTACATCACACTCTACAAAGTCTGTATTTAGCTCATATCCTTCAATCACTATTTGAACGGGTTCACACAGTTGGAAACATTGTTTCAGAATATATTTCTTCTTTATTAATTCAATGAATAACTATTACTTATGTATTTCAGCGTGCCACTGTACAAAGCCTTCTTCATGATGCATACACCATGTGGATAGACTTTGTACTTCAAGTAGGAAGCCATTTTAGAGAAATAAGGATTTGGGTAATTGGATTAAACTATTTTACTCCTAAGACAAATATCGCTGTGGCTTGCAGGGCTGTCTTCAACAGAGCCAGATCTAACTTTGATATACTTGTGAATAAAGATGAGCAGAGACCATACCACTGATTTGAAGTCTTATTCTGATATGAAGGATTTAACTCATGGAAGCAGTTTGAATTGATACAGAGCATTCTTTCCTAAGACATTTGTGTGTGTTTAGGTTCAGTTTTTTATCCAGTGCAAAGTCCCACTGAGTCTATGAAGTCAAGCAAGTAAAATCTGCAGTCCAGTACATTGAGTCCCATATTGGTCAGATGATTATCGAGCTCTGGGGTGGGGGAGATCAGTAGTAATTTGGTTTTAAATGGGTTTGATTTCAGGTGGTATAAAGAATGGTGGAATGTCTTCTATAGTATGTCTGAGAGAACATGCCCTCAAAGGAGAAGACTTTGTGTGGTCTGCATAGAGTTCGAGGGTTTGAGAAACGTCGCCAGGGGTTTCCAGTACAGATTTAAAAAAGTTGGAGATTGAACTGAGCCCTGTGGCTCAATTTTATATAGCATTGGTTTTCCAAGTGTGATGATAGTCAGTTTATTACCCTCATTGATTCTTGTTCTTTTCTTGACTGTGTGAAGTACGGTGTGATGATTAACCATATCAAATGATGCTGATGGGTTAAGCAAGGTGAATAAACAGTCACTGTTGAACAGTATTCATAGCATGTAACCTATAATTATCTGGATAACTGAGTGCCACACCTAAATCGAAAAGATCAGTCTTCAATGAATTGTTTAAATCTGAAAGAGACACGTTAGTGACAGATTCCTTACCTTCGAATATCCCCAGGCGTCAGGCTGGATCCGGAAAAGTTTTTGCGTAGCAGTACCCTTGCGCTGTCGGTGGCGGCGGCTCCGCGTCCGTCGTCGGGCGTCGTGATCGCCGGGATGACGTCGCGGGCAGTACTTAGGCGCCGCCCCTGCGCGCTGACGTCAGTTCTTCTTTTTCCGCGCCAGCAAGCGCAGATCCGGGAACAACAGTGCCCTGGTCATTTTTTGACCAATCTTTTTTGGTGAATTTTTCACTGTTTTTCTTTCATTGACTTCAAGGTGTCGTAGGGATGCCCGGGTTTAAACGTTGCGGCGCCTGTGCTCGGATGATGTCCATCACAGACCCGCATCGGGAGTGTCTCTTCTGCCTCGGCCGAGGCCACGACACGGAGTCTTAGTTCCGACTGCCGGGCCCTCAACCCGAAAGCTTTGCGAGAGCGGTCTCGAAAGCTCCTGGAGGCCCGGCATTCGGCTCCGCGCAAGCCCCGGTCGCGTGAGAGGTACAGGGGTCGATCGCGGAGTCCACACCGGTCGTCGGCATCGAAGTCTTCTTCGTCCGGTAAGTCCAAACACAAAAAGTCCAAAAAGCATTGTCGCTCTAGGACTTCGCCTCGCCAGTCTCGCGACTCGGCTGAGGCCCCTCCCGGCACCGTCCCCGCCCCCGCGGCCCCGGACATGCCTGTGGAGTCGCCCCCGCAATACCCGTCCTTCCCGGGTTCGGGGGCGGATCCGGCCAGAGTACAGGAATTCCTGTCGGCCATGGCCCGCCTCTTCGGGCCTCCAAGCCCCTCCGGTGCGCCTTCGGGCCCCGCGGGCCCTGATAGGGTTGCTCCGGCGTCGCCGATGGCTCCGGCCCCGGCGTCGCCCGTGCCTCCAGCCTCGATCCCGGCTCCGGCTTCGGCCCCGGCCTCGATCTTGGCTCCGGCCCCGGCCTCGATCCCGGCTCCGCAACCCCCATCGACGCCGGTCGACCTAACGACGCCGGCGCCGATGTCTCCGGTGCCGTTCTCGACGCCACCTGGGGCTCCGGGCGGTGTCGTCCCCCAGTTCCTTCCGGCTCCGGACATGGACCCGGACCGACGTCGCTCGACGCCGGTTCCGGCGCCGATGAGACCTTGGGTCCCAAATGTCCCTCCTCCCCCTTATTTTGAACCAGAGGAGGACCAGGAGGACTGGGAGGGGTCTGATGACCCTCTGGCACTACAGTGTCAGTACGATGAGGACTGGACAGAGGGTCTAGGGGATGCCAGTGGTCTAGATACTTCCCCTGACACTGGCATGCTGTCTCCTCCCGTGGCTACGGAGGAGGGAGCAAATTTTGCAACGGTGTTGCGTAGGGCGGCTGGAGCCTTACATCTCCAACTCCCTACTGTGGCGGTCAAGACTAATCTCTTGACAGAGGTGCTTCAGCCGGCAGCCTCCTCTACGGAGACACTGCTGCCGTTTAACGACGCCCTCACTGACGTTCTTTGGGCGCCTGGTCCAAGCCCAACACAGGGGCTCCTGTGGATAGGAACGTGTCCCGACGCCATCGCCCAGCTCCGGGCGACCCCCTGTTTCTCTCTGTCCACCCCACTCCTGAGAGCTTGGTTGTCCAAGCCTCCGCTTCCCAAACCGCCTTCCCTACCGCCCCTCCGGATAGGGAATCCAAACGCCTGGATCAATTTGGGAAGAAAGGTTTTTCTTCCTCCAGTGCTGGCTTGCGGTCCATCAACACCGCTTGTCTTTTGGGCCGATATACCCACTCCTTGTGGGATTCGGTGGCGAATGTTTTGCCCCAGTGTTCTGAGGAGGTCCAGACACTGCTTTCCCGCGCCATTGCGGAAGGAAGGGATGCGGCCAAATACACGATACGATGTGGCCTTGATACCGCCGACTCGCTGGGCAGGTCTATTGCAACGACGGTGGCGCTGCGACGCCACGCCTGGCTGAGAACCACTGGTTTTCAGGGGATGTCCAGAATACTCTCATGGACAT
>CAWUFW010026872.1:0-30351 GCA_963921515.1 Calotriton arnoldi
TATATGTGTGCTGCAGAGGCAGATACTGTCCCATGTGTCCAAAGTGATAGGTCCAAGTCGTTTGCATCTTCTGAATCTGGCCAATCCATGGAATTGCACCACTTACACACGCCCACAGCATCCTTCAAAAGTTCAACTTCATGACACCCATGAATTTGCAACATTGTTGTGGGTGACCAACTGAATTTACAGCATCAGACTCGTCTCAAAATTTGAAAACGCGTCCGTTGCCAGGCCAGGCCATAGCCAATGGGTGCGCACCGATCGGTCCATTGCTGTTCAATGCGTACCTAGGATACAACGCGTACTCCGCACACATTGAATGCAATGGGCCGGCCGGGCACACCGATCGGTCCATTGCTGTACAACGCGTGCATCCAGGATACAACGCGTACCCGCACACATTGAATGCAATGGGCCGGCCGGGCACACCGATCGGTCCATTGCTGTTCAACGCGTACCTAGGATACAACGCGCACTCGCACACATTGAATGCAATGGGCCGGCCGGGCACACCGATCAGTCCATTGCTGTTCAACGCATACCCAGGATACAAAGCGTACCCGCACACATTGAATGCAATGGGCCGGCCGGGCACACCGATCGGTCCATTGCTGTACAACGCGTACCCAGGATACAACGCTGCACCCGCACACATTGAATGCAATGGCCAATGTGTGCGCACCGATCGGTCCATTGCTGTCCAACGCAGTATTGCGAATACAACGCGTACCAGCACACATTGAATGCAATGGCCAATGTGTGCGCACCGATCGGTCCATTGCTGTCCAACGCGTATTGCGAATACAACGCATACCAGCTCACATTGAATGCAATGGCCAATGTGTGCGCACCGATCGGTCCATTGCTGTCCAACGCGTATTGCGAATACAACGCGTACCAGCACACATTGAATGCAATGGCCAATGTGTGCGCACGACGCGTCCAACGCGTCCCTGTACAAGTCACTGGCATATGTCACCATGCCTGTCACAGGTGAACCCATGCCAGCCACATATACTTCCCAGGGAGTGAGGGGCACACCTACAACACCACATCCTGTCCAAACTGTATCCTAAGGCATGTAAGGCTGCATTACCTATTCCGTGTATGGGGGTGAACATGTTGTTCTGTGGGTGTCACTTGGGGGCAGCCACCCCAGGCTGTGCACGTGTTCATGGGGACAGAATCCTTGGTGTTTCGTGTACATGACCACTGTGATGTGCAACTGTTCATATCTGAGCATGTGGCATGGTCACATTTCACGGTGGTGTATGTGTATGTCATGTCACATACTCCCTGAGTCCCATGTGGGACGGTATGTTTAACCCAGGGTGACCCATTGGCACAATAGTGATGGTCCTCCACAGTCTGTGTGCATGTTGTGTTTACAATGTCTCTGATTTCATGTGCACAATGGGAGACAGTCTCCACATCCACGTTGTTTGTGCATGGACTTTGATGTTGTGCGTGTGTGTGTCACAGACGTCCATGTCTGTCCTGCCGAGGCAACGGGGACCACTACCTGTGGGGGTCATGGTTGTTTTGCTGTGGTGTATACATGATACACCATGTCATGCCAGTGTCCATGTGGCAATACAGGGTCCCTGGGAATCTACCTGTCGTTGAGCTGAGATGCCTGGGGCACATCTGTCCTCACATGTCACTGTGGGGTGTGTTTGTAACGTGGCAGCAGGAGATGGGAACTGGGACACGGCCTCATGATATCCAATGGCACAACCTGGGACTTATTGATGCCACTTGTTGAACTGTGATGTTAGATGTTGGCCATGTATGTGCCATGCATGTCCTTACGGAACTGCACACATCATGTACTTGTGCCTCATAATGATGTATCATGTGATATTGAGTGTGTTCAATGCCACATATGTGGGGTGACTGACAATCTTGCTTTCTTCACCTATGCACTGCAGGGCACCAGCTGTCCTTAGACCATTCCCTGACCTGGCAACGATGGTGGAACGTGACATCATCCGATGGTACCGCTTCACCAGGCAGCTGATTGAGGATTTGGCAGTGCGCTTGGCACCACATTTGCAACCTGGCCGGCCGTACCCTACAGCGCTGACCCCCAAGGTGAAGGTGATGGCAGCCCTACACTTCTTTGCCACCGGTACCTTTCAACACACTGTGGCGACTGCTGGTGGGATGTCACAGACCATGTTCAGCCGTGTGCTCCCGATGTTTTGGAGGCTATGTTGATATACCTGAACCAGTACATCTATTTCCCTAGACTCCAACAACTCACTGGTGTGAAGAGTGACTTCTATGCCCTGGGGAGGATGCCGCATGTCATTGGCTCCATTGATGGGACACATGTGGCTTTGGTACCACCACAGGCCCAAGAGCAGGCATACAGGAACCGCAAACACTATCACTCGGTCAATGCACTGGTGGTCTGTCTTGCAGATATGAGCATCTCACAGGTGTGTGCCCGTTTCCCTGGTTCTGCACACAATGCCTACGTGATGAGGAGTAGTCGCATCCCTAGGATGATGTCACAGATGCGGAACCAGCGTGCCTGGCTTGTTGGTGTGTACTGACTTTGTACCATTGTGTGTGTTCTGCAATGTAGTGTTCCACCCTCTTTTCCAACTCAGCTAATGTGCAATTGTCTGTATGTAGGTGACTCTGGATACCCCAACATGCCATGGTTGCTGACGCCCCTCAGGAACCCTGTGACACCAGCCCAGATGCGCTACAATGAGGCACATGGTCGGACGAGGAGAGTGATTGAGCGGACATTTGGTCTCCTGAATAGCTGCTTCCGCTGCCTGGACAAGACAGGAGGGTCCCTCCCATATGCCCCAGCAAAGGTGTGCAAGATTATCATAGTCTGCTGCATGCTACACAACCTGGCAGTGCGGAAGGAGTTGCCTCTCATCCTGGATGACGATGACCAACATCCGCCACCTGTGGAGGATCCTGGCCTGGACCACGATGCCAGTGATGATGATGATGATGGTGATGGTGATGTCCGCACACAGCTCATCACCAACTTCTTCAGCTGAATGTGAGTATCCAGAGATGTCATGTCAATGATGTGAGTTTGCATGATATGTGTTGGTGGTGCTCTGGTGCTGTTTGAGTGTGTCCATGGGCTACATGACTGTATGCGTGTAGCGATGTGTCCTTACAGGTAGTCTGTACTCCCCAACAGTGTTGACATGCTAACTTGGTTCTGGGTGGGTATCTTGTGACATGTATTGGGCATGAGTATTGCAGTTCTGTCCTGTTCTTCAGTGCTTTTGACTGTGTGTCATTTCTGTCCTTCACAGGGTACTTTCAGAGTCGTTTGGTCAACTGTGATCTCCGACACCGTGATTCGACTTCCAGGGTGGTAGCTGTCGTGTCCCTACAGGTGATGTGCACCACACCCATGGACTTCCTTCCTTCTACACTTGTTGACTGTGTGCCCGCTGCCAGGTGGGATTACCTTGCATCTGTAGTGGTTACAACATGTTGCAAATGTGTAATAAACCTGTGCTTCACTTTGTGATGTGCGTTGTCTGTGGTCACACATTTGACTGACATTTGCTTACTGCACCAGTGGGCTAGTTGACTAAGACTGTGAATAGGTGTTGTGTCTGTGCATTGCACCGTATTTCCTGGCAACATCAGTGTAGGCAATGAGTCAGATGGCCTAGGTGTGTATTTGTTGTGTAGCCCTGGTGGTGTGTCTCCCTCATATGTGTCACGTTGCCATGACTCACATGCCTGTGTTGTACTTGCTGTAGCAGTTAGCATGCACAGTGTAATTTCGCTGGTCATCATCTCCATGACAGAAACCACGTTGGAATCACGACAGAGGCAGGTATGGTGTATTAGTGTGTTTATTGTCATACATGTGTGTGAATAGTGCACAGGATGGTGAGTGCTCTACATTTTGATTGCAATCCAAAGTTCCTAGATGAATTGGAAGTCCTGGTAGCAGAAATGTCCTGTATCAGGTCCACAGTCATCTGAGACATTGGTCCAACTTGTACTCCCCATGTCATGTGGGGAGTTGTGTTGCAGTCAACAGGGTGAACAGTTTGCGCACAAAGGTGATTATCCAGAACAGGTTTTGGCTTCCTGGGGGTTGCACATGGCCATCGGCCTGTCACTTGCCCCTCCTCGGACGACCCCTCTTCTTTGGGGGACCCTCAAGTGCAGGCTGCTGCGGTGCAGGGGACTCTCCGCCAGAGTCATCCTCCCTCCCTGTGGCAGTTGCAGTTGTTTCAGCACCAGATGTTGTGGGCACACAGGGAGGTGTTGACTGGTTGCTGCTCATCTGGCGGAGGCATTGTAATATGTCCCTATGCACCGCCGTCATCTCTTGCAGTGTGCCCCACTTGGACTCCACGCGGGACATGTGTGAGTCCAAGCGGGCATGATGGGCAGCCTGCTGCTGTTTAATGTCCCTGAGGAGCCCCACTACCTGGCTGAGCTCTCCGGTGCTGGACTGGTACGCATCGGCTATGCGTGCCAGTTGTGGGTCATCATGCAGTCCAGACCCTCTGCGAGCAGCGACCTATGTCTCCCACCCCTCCCACCACCCCTGGCGACACGTGCAGTACCTGAGGTGGCACGCACAGGTGACCCTGGGCCCCTTGGGGGTTGTTGGTGGTGTTGGTGTCCATGGCCCCACGTTGGTCCAGGGTCCCTGTGCTGGTGGTGGTGGTGGTGCTCCTTGGTCTGTCCATGTCGGCAGGGGTGGTATGTGTGTTGACAGTCGTTGGAGGGGTGGGTGCAGGGGGTGCAGCTGGTGGTCCTGCTGGTGCTGCATGATGACTTGCTCCGGAGGTGCCAGGTGGGTCTTCTTCATCCGAGGAGGGCAGAGGCTGTTCCACACCAGTGAGCTCCGTATCCTCTTGAGCCTGGGACGGGGACTCCTCAGCGCCTGCTGCTGTGTCCCCATCATCACCTGTTTTTGGGAGACACACACAATGTATGTTATGTTTCTGCAGGCATCAATGGTTGACACACCTGACAGTTGTGACTGTGCCTCTGGATGCGGGCCTGTACATTGCATTGTCCTAAGTTGTCACAGTCAGGGGTTGATATTGGTGTAGCACATTGTCCTGCATTATTTGGGCATTTCTATGTGAATGTTGGGGTGTGTACATGGTCTGCATTGGTTGTATTTGGTTGACATCCGGCCCTCCTTCCCACCCAGCCAGATATTCCACCATGGAACGTGCTTCCATTGCAGGGAGTGCAAGTTGTCTTTCAGGATGTCAGTCAGTGGTGTCCTGCTGTTGGTTGGTGCACAGTTGCCAGCAGGGCCTTGTGCTCCCACACAGCAGTAGCCAGTGTCAGCCATCTTGTCAGTTGTTTTCCACTCCCTGTGATGTGCGCATGGTTCAGGGTGGTGTTGATGGGACAGTTGTGGGGGTGACCAATATCTGTGACTACCACTCCCATCATGCTATTGCCTCCACCCCACTTCCCAGCATGCCCATACTTACTTGCTTTTGGGTGGACTTCACTGTGTGTGAGTGTGAGAGCAATGGCAAGATGGCTGACAGTGGTGTCCTGCTGTTGGTTGGTGGCCAGTTCCCAGCATGGCCTTGTGCTCCCCACAACAGAGCACCAGTGTCAGACATCTATGATGGGGCTTTCCACTCTCTGTGGGGTGTGCATGCTTGAGTGTGAGCTTGCTGGGCCATGTGGGTGGGGGATGTTGAGCTGTGACTACCACTCCCATCATGCTATTGCCTCCACCCCTCTTCCCAGCATGCCCATGCTTCCTTCCCTTTGACTCTGCTTCCCTGTGGGGTTGTGTGCCTGTGCTGACAAGATGGCTGACAGTGTTATCCTGGGGTTAGTTCTGCTACAGGTCCCATGTGTGTCCCTGTGCTTCACACAGCATGACCCAGGGTTGTGGTTCTTTGTGGGATATTTGATTGGAGTGTGAGGCAATGCATTCTCCCAGGTGAGTTGTGTGGAGTTTGTGTTAGGGGGTGTGTGGGTGGAGCTGCTGGTGACTATGGTCTGTGCTGTGAGTCCTCCTTCCCACCCAGCCAGATTTCCCACCATGGAACGTGCTTCCATTGCAGGGAGTGCAAGTTGTCTTTCAGGATGTCAGTCAGTGGTGTCCTGCTGTTGGTTGGTGCACAGTTGCCAGCAGGGCCTTGTGCTCCCCACAGCAGTAGCCAGTGTCAGCCATCTTGTCAGTTGTTTTCCACTCACTGTGATGTGAGCATGGTTCATGGTGGTGTTGATGTGCGCATTGTGAGGGTGGGCAATATCTGTGACTACGACTCCCATGATGCTATTGGCTACACTGACTTGCCCAGCATACACAGAATTCCTTTATTTCAGTGGGCTTCACTGTGTGGTGGTGTTGTAGTGGTGGCTACATGTCTGGATGTGTTTGTTAGTTATATTTGTGCCACTGCCTAGCTGTAGTTGTAGTTGTGTTTGTACATGTGATGACACAGTTACATGTCACTATGAGATGGCATGTGTTGTGTTTATCTGACTGACATACACATTTTGGGATGATTCTGTTCTGGTTGCTGTGTATTTGCTAAGGGTGCATGGTTTGACTCTCCCCTTGACAGTGATGTGTATGTATTGTCGCACAATATTGTGTACATTTGTTGTGTACTCACCAGGCTCTGGGATGTTTTCTAGTCCATATACGCTCACTGGTGGTAGGATGGCCCGCACCTTCTCCTCCCAGGGCCTGAGGTATACTGGCTTGGCAGGAGGGCCACTGCCAGTGTGTTGGCTCAAGAGGTAGTCCTTCTTCAACAGCTCCCTGACCCTCCTGCGCACGTCATACCACCTGTTCTGGATGTCTATCTTTGTGTGCAAACATGGTGATTGTGCGTTCACCCTGTCGACGATCCTCTCCCACATCTTGGTTTTCTGCGACATGGGTGTCTGTTGGACCAGTGTACCAAACAGCTGTGGCTCTACTCCTGAGGATCTCATCTACCAGGACTTCCAATTCACTATCTAGGAACTTATGATTCTTCTTTGGGGGCATGGTGATGGGTGGTGATGGTGAGTGATGTGTGTGTTGGTGTGCAGGTGAAGGTGTGTGAGTGTGTGTTTTGCTGGGTGTATGTGAGGTTGCTATTTGTTGAGGTGCTGATGGTGTGTGGCTTGTGTGATGGATGAGCTGTGGGTGTGTGGTTGCTGTCTGTTGAGTGCTGGCAGGTAATTTGAATTTGCAAAGGATCATGGTAGGGATTTGTGTCCTTTATATGGGTGGAGTTGTGGGTGTGTCTTTGTTCCCTGCCCCCCCACCAGTATTTATTGGCTTTGTAATTGCTTGTTTGGCCTTTTTTTGTGTATTTTCCCTTTGTACTTTTCGTGCATGTAGGAGACGTTCTTGTGACCGAGTCGGACCCTGCAGTTGTCTCGTACGAGCTTCTCCGATTCGTTCACGCTGTGTTTGCGCTGTTTTCTATGCTGCGTACGCGTCGGTCGCGGTGTTTTGGGTTGCTTCGGCTCGCAGTTTTGTATGCATGTCGGTCGTACGGCTTGTCCTCCGTGCGACTCGGTCGTGTTTTCCACGCGTTGCATCGTACTTGGCGGGTAGGAGTTCGCGGGTACGCTTCGCTCGGGATTGTTCCGGTGCGTGTCGGTCGGTTAGATTCGCGTGTTTTTCCGGCCGGATTGCTGTTTTCCGCGCGGCTCGGTCTTTCGGCTTGTGTTCCGTACGAGTCGGTCGGGTTTTGCACGCTTCTCATCGTACTTTGCGGGTCGGGCTGCACCGGTACGTGTCGGTCGGAATGAATTCCGGCTCCGAGTCGGTCGGTACGTTTTCCGGCCCGAATCGGAATCGACCCACTAGACTCGTCCTAACCCGGTGTGGATCAATGTTCCTTGTACAGAAGCAGTCATAAGTCCATTAAAATGATTGTCTAATCTTTTGATTGCCTTCTCATATTCATCAAGTTCCGTTTCTTCATCTTATTGTATACATTTAGGTAAGTGCTCAAACATATCTTGGACATCCATGCCCAAAGAATGTTCCAAAATCCACTTTTTCCTATCAGGATTAAACATTTAAACCATCAATCGATCCAAGCTAAGCATTGAATGCCCTGCACCATTCTTTCCAACCAATTGGGGTTCTCTTAGTAGTTGCAAAAAATAAGGCAGTGGTGGTATGGCTTGCATATTCAAAAGAAAACACTTTCTTTGTGAAACCAAACAGAAGCAACTTCGACTTAAATATGCTCAGTATTAACCTTTATAATAAATGTCTAGTATTATCAATGCAAAATAGCCCAAACCAAAATGGCTGCACTTAACTGTGGAATGAACAGCAACAGATTACTCAAATCTTAAAGTATTTCCCAAATTCAGATGGCTGCATCAAACTGTAGACAATGTGTACCTAAAATTTGTGTTTCCTAACACTGTAATGCCCAATCCAATATGGCCAACGGGTAGAGGAACTCAAGAGTCAGGGCCTAACCCAACGCTGTAATGCCCAATCCAATATGGCCAGTGGACAGGGGAACTTGAGAATCAGGGTGCTACACTGTTAACAATGCAAAATAGCCCATAACAAAAATAGCCTGTCCGATACTGTGTAGATGTGTCACTGTATATGTGTCACTGTATATGAGAGAGAAAATAGCGGTTGTTGCTGACAGAAGTAAGCATGCGCCGGCTACCCACAGGTTCGATACTTGGAGAAAGCAATTGCCGATGCTGTCAGAAAGCAATGCTTAGTCCTCTGCTGCCCTGCAGCTGTGCCCAATACCTGTGAGCAGTGCGGTGAGGAGAGAGCAATGCGATGTGGTAATGAAGCAGCAGCCAAGAAGATTAACAGGAGATAGAATCACCAATAATCGTCGCCAGTGCAGTGATCGAAGACATAATGATAACGAATGGCTGAAGCTGCATTTTTTCAAGCAAGTTCGTTAATAGGTGAAAAGGGGGACAGCTGAAAATAACTATCTCTCTAGTAATGGACTCCAACTTTTCTCTGCCAGTCTGCTCACAGAGCATCACGTCACAGACAGAAGGATTCCGAAATGGAATGAGTGGCCAAGAGAGAGCAAGGATATTAAATAGAGATGGGGGTCCCTCTCTGGGATAGGAGAAAGGAAAGGGTCACTGGAGCTGAAGGATACTGAAAGAAATAGAGAGAAAGAAAGACAGAGTGTGTGAGAGAGCAATGAAGAAAATGAGAACAAAAGATAGGAAACAGGAAAGAGAGAGAACAAGAATGTATGAGAGAGATAGAGGGTCAGAGAGAGTGTGAGAGATAAAATGAAACAAGGAAGATAGAGGTAGACTGAGAAAGATTGAAAGAGAATAGATAAAGAAAAATGTAATCTACATCCTTGTATACATTTCCAATAACAGGCAATACAGAAATGCTGCCAAGGAATCCCCTAAGAGGATACATATTTTCACAGAGCTCAAAGATAAATGCAAGGTCCAAATTCAGCTGGTAGAGGTCCAGAAGTGACAGAAAAACAGCAGGATAACTGTTATGCCATACTTGTTAAAGCAATATTGGGATCTTTGAAAACACTAACAATGTTTTCAACCAAAAAGCAGGTCTACAAAACATTATTGCATTTAATGAAAACCATTGAGATGAAAAGGCAGAGGGAGACAAAGAGATTGACAGAGAAGAAGCAGAAAGTAACAAAGAGATGGAATGGTATATAAAGGTATAGAGGGAGACAGAGTGAGAAGAAGTATAGGAGATATAGTCCATTGTGTGAAAATCATTTAAAGGGGAGGGACAATGCAAATAAAAAGGAGAGGGATTCTACACAGTTTTTTGAATCACCCACACATTTCTAATAGTTCTAGTGTTTTTGGAACTTCTGTTAAATATTTTTATTGTTGAGAAATAAGGACTATCAGTGAGTGCACCAAATGTGAAGTGATCATTTGCCACCAATGGCACTATTAATTGATGCAATTGGGCCTTCTACAGAATGTGATAATGCCACACAACGTAGCCCAAAAATAAATAACATGAATTTCAATCCTATATGGAGAAAGAAGAATATTAATATTGATGGGCAGGCCTACGTAAGAGAAAATCAGACAGTCTTATAAAGTTATAATCATATTTCAAATGGCTCTCCTAGTTTGTATTTCTTGGATGGAAAATACATTTTCAATTCCACTTGTACTAATAATATATATGGTACTCCTACAGTTAATGGAGGCAAGAGAATCGCTTATATCTTAGCATCGTTTTATTTCCTTGTAGGCAAAGTTTATCATTAACACTTAATATTCTGTTATACAATATATTTTCAAAACATTTCAAGATTTGCTTTACAAAATAATAAGACACATCTACCTTAAAAAGACTAAGGCATCCCATTCCATTCACAATCAAAATTCTGGGTAAATCTTGATTGGATGGCGGGTGGTGAACAATCATGTAAAGTGTAGTCCATCACATTTCAACCCTTTTTAAAACACTGTCCTCCCCATTCACCAAATAGTTATTGACTTTGGAGACAACACCTTGACTCATCATTTACTTTTCAGCAGTTTCAAGATTGCTCTTGTCATCTACCTCACTATATTTATTTTAGTTCACATGCGCAAAATAAAATTAAATACAACTAGAGAGGAATATTAACCAGGCAAGAGCTGCATTTGTGTATGCATCAACTGTCACTTTAAATGTAACTCATAAGTAATTTCTGAATATTGATTTATCTAATGAAAAGTGAATGAATCTCTGTTAGAATATAATGGCAACATTTTTGGATTACCCTAGGGTAGCAGTGGTTTAAAATGCCAAATGTAGGGGTGTGGCCAAGATGGCGACTGTGTAAGTCGTGCCTGCCTGTACCTCTGGCTCCGACCGCAGGCCCCAGCTATAGCGTTGTGCAGCAGAGCCTCAATCTTCCCAATAATCATCCGGGAGGCGTCCCGGAACTCAGCGAGACCAGTGTGGAGTCCATATCGGCGCCCTAGATCCAGCGGGAGCCGAGGTTAGAGACGACGAGACCGTGTGGGGAGACGAGCCGCGACCGGCAGGCGGGACTGCCCCACGCAGCTCCAGCCAGCGACTCGGAGCAACGGTGGCATGTACCGTGAGGCAGAGAGGCGGCGATCCAGTGCGAGAAGCACGGACAGAGGACCCAGCAGTACTGAGTGACCGGCGGCCAACGGTGCGGTGGGTGGGACCCAACAAGCCACGAGGAGTTCAACCCGCACCAAGCAAGTGGCGGCGAGACATCGGAGGCCCGAGTCCTGGCGCTCGCACTGCGCCCTGCGGAGGTTTGGGCTGCGAGGCCCTTGGAGACTGGCGGCTGGCTCGGCAGGCCAGGGAAGGTGAGCGCACGCAGCAGTGGGGCTCCTCTGGCGCATAGCAGGCCACAACTGCGGTATTCCCTGGTGACTGGGGGACACACCTCCCAGGCAGAAGACGGCGGGTTAGAGCAGACGTGATCGGGAGGGTTCTCCCCAATGCACCATTTGCACCATTTGCACCAGCACCTCTAGCATATGGGCAACCTCAGCGCAGCTACTGAGGTGACGTATAAAACTACCCGGAGACTTGTACCTCGACTGTGCCTCACCGCGAGTTACGCACTCGGGCATTCTGTGAAGCATAACGGCGCAGACAACAAACAAGGCTGTAAATAACCCACAGGCGCGGTGCAGACAGGGCGAACATGCAACGAGCAGCAGACGCGCCCATCTAGGGGGTCTCTTTCACTTTCCCCACGTACGGAGCAGAGACTGAGTAGTGCAGCGGGCTACTACACCCCACATACAGCAGGGCTATACAGTGAACCAGGAGCTAACGGTCGGTGGGGCCATTGCTCAGGTGTAACAATCGTCATTTCTCCAGCGGCCCAGCGCTGCCAGCACTGACAGTAACACCGCATAGGGGCGCCCCGCTCCTGAGGAGCAGTTACACTTCCTCTGATCACGACATGTGGATGCCGAAGCTTCCAGGCTACAGATCACTGAGAGGCTGCCCTCCGAAGTGCACACAGGCTACGCTCTAACTGCCCCGAGGAAACGACACTGACGAGGTGAGGTGACCCAGCGGGGGACGGTGGCTCAGCAGAAGTTTGAGTCCCCAACAGTGAGGCGAACCCTGACTTTCCCGAATTCCACCTCTCCCTAGTTCAAACGCACAATCGATCATGGCGACTGCAAAAGGAGGGAAAAAAGAGAGGACGGTCAAAGAGATGCTACTGAAGACCTCCACAACACATGCAGAGGGCGCCTTCGTTACTACGGACAGCGAGGATGCAGAAGCTCCGCTTAACCGCGCCTTCATTGAGACTCTATTTGCTTCACTGCGAGAAGACTTTAAGCAAATGAAAACTGAAATAGCTCAGGATATTAGAGAAGTTAAACGTGACGTGGACTCTCTTGGAGACAGAGTTGACACTCTGGAGAACCAGACCGCAAGTAGGGACGAGGCGATCGAATCCCTACAGCAAGAGGTAATCCGCTTGAGGGAGCAACACCTGGACCTCCAAGCTCACGCGGAGGATCTGGAGAACCGCTCAAGGCAGAATAACATTCGCATTCGCAATGTGCCTCGTGGGGCGGAGGGCCAGGGCATTGAAGAGTATGTGGTGGGCCTCTTCAGAGCAATCCTCGAAGACTCTGAAGACACGGCGATCAAACTAGATCTCACACACCAGGTGGGCCCCAGCAGACCCTCTCCAGCTCCTCCTCCAGATATCCTAACATGCGTACATGACTTCCGCCTGAAGGAGAGGATATTACCAAAAGCCAGAGACACAGACACCCTGCAGTATCAAGGACATAAACCTCTCTTATTCCAAGACCTGGCAGCATCCACTCTCCAAAAAAGGAGAGGGTTCCGCGCCATCACTGTGCACCTCCGTGAAAAGAAGATCCCATACTAGTGGGGGCATCCATTTTGGCTGATCTTCAGAGTCAACGGCAGGATCCAGCAGGTCCGTTCAGTCAAAGACGCTTGTCAATTATTAGAAATCCCGGAGGAGGCAGTGGAAGCGCCGACATCTCCTAAGGGACCAGGAAGAAACAGGAGACCTGGGGGATGGAGAGTGGTAGGAGGGGAAACAACCTTTAGAACGCATGCATTACAACGCTTGCCATTAGATCGAGGTTTTTACAACGCAAGTCGTTACAACGACTTGCTCTGGAGGGCGCTATAGGACAAGGAGTAGTTTAATTTACTATCCAACACCTTCCCTACTGTACGTAGGCTGGAGTTGGAATAGTAAATTAAACTACTCCTAAGTCCAGCGCCCTTCAACGCAAGTCGTTGTAACGACTTGCGTTGTTAAAACCGCGATCTAATGGCATGCGATGTAATGCATGCGTCATATCGTCATACATCCTGGTAGGAGCGACCTCCCTAAAGTCGAGGCCTGACCCCGAAATGATGGCGAAAGAGAGACAGGCGGTGCTGACGTCGCTGGAGGAGGGCTCCAAGGATCCAGCATGAACAACCGGGCACAGCACTGAAAGATGTCTCCACCGATGGTCATGACCTACGTTGGGAGCTCATGTCCCTGCTTGAACAGCTGGGGTCCGGGGGAGCCGGGCGAGTGGTAGGAGACTTCTCCCACCTCCACCTCATGGGACGTTACTCCCAGGACTATCAGGTTCTATATGATGTTGTTTTGTTCATTTTGTTTATTTGTTGGGTTAGTTATTGTGGGGAAGGCCCCCCTCTAGACACCCCCATAATATTACCGCTCCTTTACTGAAATCTAATGTATGGCCAACAAAACGGGCCGAAACACTCCACACCTTTCGCCTCGCACTTCGGCCCTATAGCTCTCTGTGTCTGGTTGGCTAGATGACCCATAATCTTAAGATCTTGACACTCAATGTCAAAGGGCTGAACAACCCTATTAAACGCCGGGCTGTCCTGTCGTATCTAGAGCATTTGAACGCCCACATTTGCCTGCTCCAGGAGACTCACCTTCTAGCAGGGTACACACACAGACTGCGCTCACGGGTATTCCCACAGCAGTTCTTCTCGTCTCTCCCATCAAAAAAAGCAGGGGTGGCTATCCTCATATCTCGGAAATGCCCTGGCAAAATGGGACCTAAGTTAACCGAACTGAAAGGCCGGTTTCTAGCTTACTCCTATTTCATGGGCTCACAATCACTCACCTTTGGATCGATATATGCCCCTAACGAAGGACAGGAAGCATTCCTTTCGAGAGTACTGCACGAAGTGAGTGCTTTTCAGGACAGGACGGATCTCCTGGGGGGAGATCTAAATATTGTTTTTGACAGTGCTCTAGACAGGTCGGCCCAACGGCAGGGGCAGACAGGGGCCCTATCTGACAGGGGGAAACAGCTGATGGCGGAGGCAGGGCTCACAGATATGTGGAGGGTGAAGCACCCTACAGCGAGAGAGTATTCATTTTACTCGCACTCTCATAAACAATACGCGAGACTTGATGATTTTTTAGGGGCACCAGAGCTGACCCCCTATGTCCAAGAAGTCGATATCCAATTGCGATCCTTATCTGATCACTCTGCGATGACTCTCACACTCTCGCTCCCGCCTGGACCCCTATACCCTCGCACTTGGCGCCTAAGCGACACGTTATTGTATAGACCTGAGGTGGTTCAGCAAATCACTAAAACCCTGAGAGATTATTTGGCAGTCAATGATAACCCGGACACCCATCTGACTACCCTATGGGATGCAATGAAGGCAGTAGTAAGGGGGGAGTTCATTGCAATCACAGCCTCCGATAATAAGACACGTAAGGAAAAGAGGGAGCTGCTAGCACAACATACACAAGCGCTAGAGAGGATCCACCAGCGGACAGGGGCTCCTAGAGTATGGAGACAATTGGAAGCTACGAGCTCCTAGTTAGCCGCACTTGATCTAGATATGGCGGAATATGATGCATTAAGACTCCGCCACAACTTTTACACGGGTGGTGACAGGGCAGGGAGGCTCCTGGCTCATAAGCTCAGGGTACAGAGACAGTCCTCCACTATCGAATCTGTCATAGGTCCGAACGGGGAGGAAAAAGCCACGGACCAGGACATCGCGGAAACCTTCCGCCAGTTCTATGCAGAACTCTACACAGGCCAAGATCTCTCCGCTCAGGGTCAAGCAGAGTATCTTCGGGGTGTCCCAACCTCTACCATAAACTCAGACCAAGCGGAAGAATTAGAAGCCCCGATCAGAATTGAAGAGGTTATCTCTGCCATCGCTAAGCTAAAACCCCTGAAATCCCCGGTACCAGATGGCTTTACGGGAGTGTTTTACAAGACCTTCTGCCCCATTCTGGCTCCCATACTGACCAGAGTATACAATGCAGTGGGGGTGTCATCTATGCTTCCCCATTCCATGCTAGGGGCATCTGTGATAGTCATTCCCAAAGGGGGAAAGGATAAAAAACAATGCGCCTCCTATAGGCCTATATCTCTCTTGAATATTGACTTTAAAATTTTCACAGGGGTCCTAGCGTCCAGATTGTCCCCACTTCTCCCGGGACTGATTGACCCAGATCAGGCCGGCTTCGCCCCGGGACGCCAGTGTGCCGACAATACCAAACGCATACTTCATATAATAGATAAAGCCCAACGCTTCGATACTGAACGCTTGATTCTATCCATGGATGCTGAAAAAGCGTTTGACAGGGTGAACTGGAGGTATCTTGAGGCGACGTTGCAGCACTTTGGCCTTCCTGAGAGGTTCATAAAGTGGGTTTTCAGCGGCTACATGAACCCTGTAGCTACGGTCCGGGTGAACGGGTTTACTTCCTCTTCCTTCCCCATCCAGAGAGGGACCAGACAGGGCTGTCCCCTGTCCCCTCTACTCTTCGCTCTCTACATGGAGCCAATGGCTCAACGGATCAGAGATAATCCGCGTATCTCAGGCATTCGTTTTGGGGGGGATGTTCATACACTAAGTCTATACGCAGACGACGTTATCGTATCATTGGAGCACCCCACGGCGTCTGTCCCAGCTGTCCTGCTGGAGCTCGAGCATTTCTCTTGGGTTGCAGGCTTTAAAATAAATGTACACATATCACAGGCCCTCAACCTTACTCTTAAACCCTCCACACTGTCTTCCTTGCGAGCTGAACTCCCCATTCAATGGGCTGACGAGGCCATTCCCTACCTAGGGATTCAACTCTCAGCGTCCATCGCCGACACTGTGTCTTTGAACTATGCAGCCCTGCTACGGCAGGTGCGAGGGGATCTGAGCCGCTGGAAGCCACACGCGCTATCATGGCTCGGTCGTATCGCCTCTATTAAAATGACTATACTGCCAAAGATCTTATTTATTTTTCAGACCTTACCTCTAGAGCCACCTCAAGGCGCGCTGCGCACATTACAGCGAGAGTTAGAATCCTTTATTTGGGCGGGAAAGCGACCCCGGGTGCACAGGTATCTGAGCTACAGACCACCAGGAGAGGGTGGATTGTGGATTCCAAATCTACAGGACTACTTCTGGCCGACACAGATTAGGACATTCGTTGAATGTTCACGCCCAGAATCTGAAAAACACTGGCTTTTTATAGACAGGGCTTTGGCAGGGCGAGCACTATGGCAGATACCCTTTTTGTCTAAATTAGCCCGACCTAAAAACCTATACCTCTCGTGCATCACGAGAGTTCCCCTTCACACATGGGACAGGATAGCCACCAAACGAAACCTTACTACCTTCCCGTCCCCTCTGACGCCCATTGTTGGTAATCCATCATTCTCCCCGGGGATGGATGAGAAGGCTTTCACACGGTGGACAGGGGAGGGCAGCAGATCAATTGGGCATCTGTTCGACAAAGAAGGGCCACTCTCCTTTGAGGATCTCCGCAGTCAGCAGCACCTCCCCGAGTTGGAACGATTTCATTACCAACAGATCAGGCACTGGGTCATGCATCCTGAGGTCCGGCCATTGGCGCAACGCTTCCTCACTGCCTTCCAAAAGTGGTTGCTCTCTAAGGTAGATGACGCCCATCTCATATCCCAGTTGTACAGCTTGATTAGACAGGCCCCCACCCCCCATAAGACTCGAAGTCAACGGCGATGGGAAGCAGAGTTAGAGTTTACCTTCACCCAGCGTGACTGGGAGAACATATATAATAGAGCTAAGCACTCTGCACGTACCATAGCCAGTGTCGAAACAGCTACTAAAATAGCACTGTACTGGTACTATACCCCAGCTAGGCTCCGCAAATGCAACCCATCAAAAGACCCGCTATGCTGGAGAGGGTGTGGATCGCAGGGCACGCTGACTCATATTCTGTGGGATTGCCCGCAGCTGCAACCGTACTGGACGCAGGTGCTACAAGACATAGACACCCATTTTGAAACGGACCTACCTCGCTTACCGGTGTATGTTCTCCTGGGCCTGCCAAATGCCCTGATGTTTCCCCTTAAATTCTGCAAGGGTCGCCAAATATCATTGGCTCTAGGGGCCTCTCTTCAAAATATCCTCGCACATTGAGGCTCCACCCGCCTACCTACACACACGGGATGGTTACACCGTATGTGGTACATCTTGGGCATGGAAAGAATCTCCCTTTCCCTGACAAACAAAGGCAGCTCTTTTTCTAAGCTCTGGAGATCCTTTTTGTCATTGCTATCCTCCGAATTCAACTAAATAACATGCCCTAAATATTTAAGACTGTTACGCCTTACTGAACCAGAGCAAGAGGTCTCTTAGCGGCACCAGCATGGCATGGCCTTAAATGGTGGGGGTGTGGGAGGAGGGTGGGAGTTAGTGGCTGTTGTCATTATTTGTATTTCAAAGCGTTACCCACAATGTGGATGGCTATTGCACAATGTATTGCTATATGTGTTTTTTTTGTGTGGGCAAAATCAGTAAAGAAATGTTAAACATAAAATGCGAAATGGAATGGAATGGAATGCGCTGTATCGCTACCACATTGCCCTCCCGCAGGTCCACCCACTCACTGTCTGCATCACATAACATAATAGAAGTCCTTGCTTCATAGTTACCGGGGGTAGTCCTTCTATTAGGTTTATGGTGTACAAGACTTGACAGAACTATTGAATTGCAGACTGCTACATAAATTCTGATAACATAATACAGCTTTTCCTTTACTTTTCAAATTCAGCCAGAACACTGTCCAGGAAAACCAAGAACAAACTGAAGCACAGAGAATTGTGTGGAAATGTTGGAAGGAATGCACAGTGCGCACTCCGTTTCCTATGAATGTCATATATACGCAAGTAGGTGTTTCACTTTATTGACTCATGCCACATGAGATATGCCTTGTATTGACATTGAGGATGACTGTCACAGTACCACACAAACAAAAGCACTGAATCTCCTTTAATAGGAAGGGCTAAGAGTGCCTAGGGCATCTTGACATAAGGAGTCTGACCTGTGATGAAATTACAGGTTTGCATGCAGGCCAAGAGCTTGATAGCTCTAACGGCTAATCTATATTATATTCAGGTAATTAACTGACAAAAGCATTTACCATGCTGAAGTGCTTTGACTTCTGGTGCCTGGATTGATCATTTTGTGTAATCATCAGATGTAGCCACTCCATCATAGAAGTTATGTTGATCAGACTTCTACTTATCAAACTTAGTATGCAGTGTGGCACAACATTAGGACCTTTTGAAAACACTACGATGGGTAGAGGGTCTCAGGGAAAAAGTTTAAAGACCTGCACGGATAAATTCCCCGGTACAATTACATAGAAAACAGACTTCTGTTTTCTATACAACATTAGGACCTCACAATATGTTTTTCTCATCTCATTCACCTATTACTACACTAAGTATAGCATGCAGGGTGTTCAAAAGATGTGACTTCTGCTACGGATGTTAGGCCTGAGGCTAGGTGTGCTGGGGTGTTTTACGGGATGTTCCACAGAGGTGTGCTAACTTCCTGCGAATGGAGAGGTGTGATAGTAGATATAGGCTTGCCTCCCTCATAGGGCTGCCACCTTCCTGGAGGAAAATGTTCCCACTGTTCATGATCATCATGGAAAGAGCAGGAACAGGTACTTAAAACAAATTTGGGCTTCCTAGGTGGTGGCCTTGCTGGGTATCAGAAGTTCACCATGCAGGTTGGTAGGTGCTTCTTGCCCAGATGTCCAAGTGGGGTGGAACCCTCTTGCAAATCCTATCTCGCCCTGTAAACCCAAATCTGTACACTCTACAGGTAACTGTCATGTATGGGCGTAGGTTGGCTGGGAAACCACAGTAGCAAGCACCGTTGTGTGAATGAGAGTGAAATGCAGTGTGCACGTCTTGGAACTTCATCTCCCATAATGCCTAGGGTGTAGCCTGCTTGTCCTGCCTCTCTCTTCTGTTTATTCCCCTCCCACACTCAACCCGGTGCTTGTCACCTGATTCCAGTCGATAGCTCCGGAAGGTTTTTGTGCCTTACTACCAAGCTCCTGTCTGGAGATACTCGCTACCCCGTCTCCTCTCCGCCTTGTCCGTTGAGGAGGAAGGTGAGAGAGATGGCGTTCAGCCGCCTTCGTTTTGGCCTGTGCAGAAGCGCGGTTCCGAGCCGCGCTGGGATCAGTGCCATTCCGTCAGAACTTTTCTTTGGTATAGCCGCACGGGAGCGCAACCCAGTTGAGCACAGGATAAACTTCCTATGGGCCTTGTTGTCTCGCCCACGCTGGAATACATGAATGAAGTCCCCTGAGCCAGGCCACATTTTTGTTTTCCCCGCGCTGGAGCGCTAGTACGTGCAGCAGTATCCTGCAAGGACCATTGTGTGGCGCAGAGCTTCTGTTTTCCTAGTTCCTTTTTTCTCGGATGTTATTGTGTCACACGCGCTAACTGCGCGCCTTTGCTGGTCACCTCTTTGTGGAGCCTGGAGCCTCATCTTGCGGATGCCAAAGGATTGCCTGCTCTGAGCTAAGTGCTTTACTCTTATCCTTGCAGAAGAAATTGCCTGAACCTGTATGGAGTATAGCGCTTTAAGCTTAGAAACTTCACAGAAGCCATGCTTTGATTTTTTTGTTTTATTTTTGCTTTTTGTGCTTGGTTTACATCAGGACACGTGCAGCAGTATTAGTAGTAAGTGCATACACATACGGCAGATATATATGTCTATAGTAGGTGCTTAGGGAGGTGTCTTATGCATGTTGTGTTTTGTCTCACTTGCAGGGAACACGGGGCTATTGTAGGAGTGAGGACTTCAACTCCTGTACAGTACTCCATTGATGGTTTCGCAGCTGCACCTTTATTGTTTCTTTTATCCCTTTTTTCCCTTTCCCCTGGGGTGAAGTTGCCTGTGGAGTGATTCTATATACTCGCAGGTGGTTCCACACATGAGGAAAGGGTGATCAAGCATCATCCATCGCTCCCGCTGAATCCGGCTTCCAAGGTTAGTGGTCACCTAGCCTGTGTTGTGACAGTAACACGTTTTGTACTTTCTAGCAGTCCTGAATGCTAGCCGGTACTACTCTAAAGATGGGAGAGTTCAAAAGCTACAGTGTAGCTGTACTGAGCGGTAGACACAGACTACGTCAGTGTATCGTATCACAATCAATGCGTTGCCCTTGCGCAGCTAGAAACTCGCACCTTCACTAGAGGCAACGTGTTAGTGAAAGACTGTCCTGTTGAGGTACTTTTAATAATATAGATTCTACATAGCAAGGACCTTGGGCACCGCTACCTTTCAGGACGGTCCTGCATGTCACAGAAATGTGCAACTTTTAGAGAAGGTAGAGAAGGTAACCAATGTCAAATTCTTCAAATGCACATCCTGCTCCGGCTCCTCTAGTTGACTGAGTATTTGCCACTTTAATGGCACATGCAGATGAAGCTATACCGTCACATCGCCCTACGAAAAAGGACATAACCCTTGGCACCATTACACACAGCATGGCTTAAAGCCATAAATATAGTTGGCTAAGCATAGGCCATCTCAATGATACATCTATTCAAGTTATTTTGACACATCGATATTGTTAGACCTGTAAGGTGGTCTTCTCTCCAACTTTTTGCCTTCTTCCCCCATTTTTCTGACCTTGTTTTTGCACGCCTTAGGACTCTGAGCACTTTACCACTGCTAAACAGGGGTAATGTGATTGTGCTCTCCTCTCTAAACATGATAATATTGGCTCATCCCCAATTGGCATGTTTAAATCACTTATAGGTCCCTAGTACAGTGCATTATATATGCCCAGGGCCTGTAAATTAAATGCTACTAGGTGCCTGCAGCAGTGCTTGTAACACCCACTTGAGTAGTCCTTTAAACATGCCTCAGACCTTCCATTGCAGAGCCTGTGTGCGCAGATTAAACTCCCATTTCGACCTGGCAAAGTAAACCTTTTGCTTGGCCCAAATCTTTCTTTTAAATACATATAAGTAACCCCTAGGGGAGGCCCTACACAGCGCAGAGTGCAGTGCAATGTATGTAAAAAGCAGGGCATGTACTTTTAAATTTGACCTTCCCTGGTAGTGAAAAATTCTTAAATTCGTTTTTCACTGCTGCAAGGCCTATATCTCCCATAAGATAACATTGGGAATAGCCTATTACATTTTATAAGTGTAATTTCCAAATGGAAAGATATAACTTGTTCATGTTTGATGTCTCTAGAATCCTAATTTAAAATCCTAAGTTTTGGTGAAGTCGGATTTTAAATTACAATTATGAAAATGTCACTTTTAGAAGTTGGCAATTTCTTGCCTAAGGGGCCGATTACGAGTCTGACTCGTGAGGACACGGCAGCGACGGTCTCCCAATCGACATATCATTATTAGGGTGGTCGAACTGCCTTTGCCTCACTGCAGCCGCTAGGGAACCGCCATTCCCTGGCAGTGGTGTGGTGGTCAGGAGGCATCAATATGCTTGGCGGGACTGCCGCGGTCCAACCAAGCATATTAGGAGTTTCCTCTCCGCCATGGTTTTCATGACGATTCATCCTCCATGAAAACTCTGGCGGAGAGGAAACAAAGGGGGCAGGCCCCCTTGTGCCTCTGCGCCCTGGGTTCCATGCAGGGTGGCACCACATGTGCCCCCCTGTGTGTAAGCACCCCAGTTCCTGCATGGCATGGACTTTTCAGTCCATACCGTGCAGAAACTGTTTTTGGTGTCCCGAATGCAGTGCCCATTCTTAGAGGCACCACCATGGGAATGACAAAAAAAAGCCCGCCAGACAGGAGGAAACTCCTAATCTGGCGGGCAGCCCGTCCAGGACTTTGGCAGTGCGGCGGACCAGGAGCCGCACCTCCAAAGTCGTAATCATGCCTTTAGCCATTTGGTGCCTGCTGCCTGCCTCTGGTCACATAACTGGGTATAGTTGGCAGTTGGGCTTTGTGTTTTCGTCCTTGACAGCCACATACAATGGGAGCTTAGGTGTGACTGAGTAGGCCGTCACTGGAAGGATGGGAGGTAGGAGCTGGGCCCAGCCTCACTTACATCTGAATAGGCTGTGTCCTGTATCCACACAAAGGGCTGCATACCCCCTGTAGTTAGTCTGAAGCCAGGGCAGGGAAGTCTGGCCATCTGTGCACTACAAAGGCATGCCTCTAGAAGGCACAACTGTGTATAAAAGAAGTACCTCAGACACCCCCACTTCAGTACACTTCTGGACCTGTGGGTTCTCTGCCAGGAAGGAGGACTGCTGTGCTGCTGAATGACTGCCACTCTGCTGGACTGCATGCTGCTGGACTCCTGCTTTGCTTTGCTGTGCTGTGTTGACCTGCTGCCTGCTGCTCTCTTGCCTTGGTGAGAAGAACTGGACCTGCATCTCTTGAACCCAGAACCCTGAGTGACTCCAAGGGCTAGTTGGATGGCCTCCTGATCTGAAGCCTCAGGACATAAGAGGCTTCCAACCTCCTTGCACTTGCACCTGGACTCTGCCATCTTTGATCCTCCCCTGCCAAGTGGTGCCACCCCAGTCCTGGACCCTTGGAAGTGGGCCTAAGGTGCTTGCCAGCAGAACTGACTATCTTCTCTGCTGAGCGACGTATCCCCGAGCAGAACCAACCCATCTCCTCAGCTGAGCGGTGCATCCCCGAGCAGAACCGACACATCGCCTCTGTTTCATGGATTGGACCCATTGCAAAGACCTGCATCGCCTCCGCAGTCCTCGGAACTGACACATAGTCCTGATGGCGCAGTGCATTCAAAGCCCAGGTCCTTGCATGTCTCATCGACAGCAGCCTCAAAGACGATGTTGGACTCCACTGGACTCCACCTCGCAGCTCTGGCTAGCTGCATGCTGCATTCCCAAAGCAGGACCTTGCATTGCAAGCCCGGTTGATGAGATCCTCAATGACAATGCATTAGGACCTTGCACTGCAGCCTCGCCGCATCTCAGAACTGACGCATCTCTTCGGCTGCATGGCGCATGGCGCATCTTCGAAGTGCTTCCACGCAATTCTCCGCAACCAGGATTTAAGGTACTCTGTTCTACAACCCTAACTGGTTCCCTGTAGCCGGCCTGCGCTCCATCGCAGTCACCTGTACTTGTGACTTTGTCCCTGTGCAATACTCCCAATCGATGCTTTGTGCTATTTGGTACTATTTTCTATAAAAAGTCTAAAATTCAACATCTCTGGTTCTACTAATTGTATTTTTGCCATTTTTTTTGTTTTATTTATAAACAATTGCTCTATTTATCGAAATCTGTTGTGGGCTCCTTTTGGGGTGTGTTTCCAGTGTTTTACTGTTTGAAGTGTTGCACAAATACTTTACACAATGCATCTAAGTTAAGCCTGACTGCTCTGTGCGAAGCTACCAAGGGGGTGAACACAGGTTAATTTGGGATTTGCTTGTGGCTTATCCTGACAAGGACTGTGGGTGCTGCTTAATCAGGGCTTGCACTCCAATCAACCAACAACCTAATTTCTTACATATATTCTCTCACCAATCTACATATCCACCATCCTCAATAAGTTAACTTAAATCTAGCAGACAAACATATACATTCACTAGCATCAAAAGTACATAATGTGCAAATATACTTTGAAAAATAACAACTGCATCAAGCCGAGCAATGGGCAACCATACAACCCAGCAGAATGAAACAAATGCCACCCATGCACAGAGTGACCCACAGAGATCCATTACAGAATCTTAAATGCCCACTAATCAGAGTAATCCATTACTAATAAATATATCAGTCTATGCCAAATTGTGTGTCACTGTCCAGTGCAACTACCAATACAACTCACCTAAAAACAATATGAAACACAACCACATGCAACATCAGTAGCCCAATTTTATTGCAATTGACAAGAATACTAGCTCTGTAGAGGGCACACTGATTATGAACATGCTTTGGGACCATGCAAAAGTAGGGAATGCTCCATATAAATGCACACAACATAACATGAGGCCAATCGTTCTCTTATGTCTGTAGTGCTATAGAAAGAATGCATGAATGATCATTGGCAAAGCAAGAAACATATCTTCTGTTATGTCTACAGCACTATAGACAATCTCTAGTTATGTAGATGAATCTTATATTGCAATTACTGGTGGTGTGAGGTGTCAGACTGGACTAAGAGGGTACCAGGAAATATAAAGGTCATTAGCTTCAGCATGGATGAAAAGTGGGGGGCCTATTCACATCTCAGAAGAGGCATGCCATTCCCCACATGACAAAAAAACTGGGTGAAGTAAGCAATTATTTGGGCCAGGATTACTCAATATTCTAGGAACAAAACTGATGTGTAAATGTTTGTTGTTTCCTAGGTCCGGGGGCTAAAATGGTTCTGGTGGACTAATGCATGTACTCCAGGGATCTGTGTTTGACATCATGGTCACAGATTTAAATCCTGGTGGGTCCATTAAGCCTGTCATCCTTCTGAAGACAAAAGCATCTGTAGCATAGAGTTGGGTAACAAAAAACATTTTTTATTTTCGCTCCAAGATACCTCTAGGGGTGACCATGCGCTTTTCCATATACGCATGTTAAGCTATGTTACACTCAAAGGTTCAAGGGTCTATTTTCTAAATGCATGGTCCAATATAACCACATGGATAAGAAGTGGATTTGGCACAGAGGGACCAGTGTTAGGTTAGAACAGAAAGGTCCAGGGAGAATATGTTGTGCACTCCTTCATTTAATATACACATATATATGTATATATGTGTGTGTGTGTGTGTGTGTGTGTCTGAATATATATTTTTTAACCCAGTGGAAAGTTATAATTTGGTCAGCTGATCCATAGGAAAAGCATTTTTTTTGTTGCTAATAACTTTGGCACCATTTGACAAATCTCCACGAAACGCCAAAAAAAAGTGCTACTTGTTGACTGGTTTCTGCATAGAACGTTTTGATCAAACAGGTGCAGAGAAAAAAGGGGATCCCAAAATGCAAAATCCCCATGCAATTTCCATAGACTTCTTTAGACAGGGCTACAGCAAAAACTGCTGAACTGAATTAAATCAAATTTAGCAGGAAGCTAGGTCTTGGTCTGCAGACTGTGCTTTTTGTGAGTAGGTGTAAATCTGTTCAGTAGTTTCTGAGAAATTAAGGTTAAAAAATATTTGTGTATCTGGATGGCGGGTCCGTGAGAGACTTTCGCGAGAACGTCAGTTTAAAAATGGAGCCTTCTGATTGGCCCAGGGAGTTATTTTCTCCTTCTGCTAGTTTGCTTCAGTGGGAGTCAGACTCTGGCCAGAGCAAGTGCTCTGATTGGCTGCCAACAACATCAGAAAAATGTTGCTGCAGCCATTTCAGGACTCGAGGACTTTGTCCCCTTTCCAGAAATATTAAATAAAAAAAATATAAGGGGGCAGGGTAGAGCTACCCTGCCCCATTAGGCCCCATGGGGGGGAACAGAGGGACCCCCAGACAAAAAACCTAAAACCCCAAAAAGTCAGCACTTTTTGCCCCAATCCCGTGGGGAAAAAAAATGGCGGGCGGTGGTTGCTGTGTTTCACTTACAGGAAGTGCCAGGAAGGCTTCTTGGCCCCCAAGGGCCCTCAGGAGTAAAGTGGACTTTATCCCTCAACCAGTAGAGCACCACAGACCAACCTTCCTAGAATTATTTTTTTTTAAATAGAAGCCGGCAACTCGCCAAGGCCCACCCCCTTTCTTCACTACTCTGCAAACATGCATCCTGACGCGTTCTTGGTTGGAGGATGAAGTGCCCTTCGTTGCTGAGGGTCCTTAGGTGCCAACTAGCCCACCTGTTACCTCCAGTAAGCCCCACACAGTAGGATTGCTGAGAGGTGGTCGAAGGCCACGCCCCCTTTCTCCACCACTCTTCAAATGTGCTTCCTGGCGCACAGCTGCTTGGGGGATGAAGTCTGCTTTACTCCTGAGGCCCTCAAGAGGCAAGGAGACCTCATCACCTCACCAGTAGTGCGCCGAGAGGCACGTTTGCAGAGTGGTGGGTAAAGGGGCGTGGCCTCCAACCACCTCTCAGCAATCCAGCTGTCTGGGGCTTACTGAAGGTAACTGGTGGGCACGTTGGCCCCTAAGGACCCTCAGCAACGAAGGGTACTTCATCCTCCAACCAAAAAGTAGTGAAGAAGGGGGCGGGGCCTCGGCGCGTTGCCGGCTTCTGTTTTTTTTTTTAAACAGGAGGGGGCCGTGCAACCCCCCTCCCCAGGCTGATTTTGGCCCCGGGGACACCATCCCCTGGGGCCCTGCCTTTTAAAAAAAAAATATATATATATATTTCTTTAGTTTTAAGTAAGGGGGCCGCATGGCCCTGTTCCCTGGGCCAGTTTTGGCCCCGGGGACCTCATTCCCCGGGGCCTGCCCTCTTTTTAAAAAACAAACAATTCAGAGGGGATCCGCGCGGCCCCCCTCCTGAGGCCGATATAGCCCCGGGGACCCCATCCACCAGGGCATGGCCACATCCTTTATTTTAAAAAAATGGGTAGGGGGCCTGTGTGGCCCCGCTACCCAGGCCATTTTCAGCCCGGGGACCCCATCCCCGGGACATGGCCATGTCCTTAGGGAGCGCGGGGGGAGCACCTAAGGCCCCACAGTCCTTGCTGGCTCCCCACCTCCTGTGGGAGCTGGCATTGCTTTTGGGCAGAGGGAGCTGCAGTAATGCAGCTCCCTCTGTCCAAAAGCAATTCTGTTTTGCTTCGTGGAAAAGAGAGCATTTTCCATGCTCTCGCTTCCATGAAGCAAAGCAGTGTTTGCTATGGCATGGCAGGAGCAGTGCTCCCGCTATGGCATAGCAAACTGCAATGTCCCGGGGTGGGCACCCTGGGACATTGCTAGAGCCGGCACTGGGGGGTGGCGGACCCCAGGGCCATTAACGGCTAAAGGAGGGGGGCTGCGCGGCCCCCCTCCCATCTTGGAAATAGCCCAGGGAGGTGGTGGTCCCTGGGTCTGTGTGGGGGGCTTGAGCCCCCCAGACTTAATTTTTTAAGACAACCCTGGGAAGGTGGCGGTCCCTGAGGCTGTGCGGGGACCGCTTGGCCCCCCTGCATTTAACAAAATTAGCCCTGGGGAGGTAGTGGGCCCTGGGGCTGCATGGGGGGCAGGAGCCACTCACCCATTTATTTATTTTTTAAAAGCCCTGGGGAGGTGGCAGTACCAGAGGCTGGGGGGGGGCCCACGTGGCTCCCACATTTAATGAACATAGCCCCAGGGAGGTGGTGGTCCCCGAGGTTGGTGGGGCCCACCCAGGGCTCCGCATGTATTTTGATGATTGCCCCTGGGACCTGGCCCCCCCGGAGGCCAAATCAAACAAAGAGCCGGAGCCCACTCTTTGGTTTTTGTTTTTTTAATTTGGCCTGAATCATGGATCCAATACTAATCCCACAGAACTTTTTTTTTTTTAATGGTTTTTCGGCCCTGGGGCCCCCTGAGAAGGCCTAGGGGGTCAGGGTGTTTCTACCCTGCCCTCTTTTCTTGATTTTTAACCTTTTTTCTTTTGACTCGGTTCAACCGAGTCACAAGATGGCTTCAATACTTCCTGGTTTCAAGTGTTGGCAGCCAATCAGATCTCAGGCACGAGATCATGAGGGTTTGCGGATCCTCCCCAGCCATATTTGTATATCTGAGAAATGTTTAAATTTCTCAGGAACTACTGAACAGAGTTTCACCATTTATCAAAAGCTACCTTTTTGCCAAATTTGGTGTAATTCCGTTCAGCAGTTCGGGATGTAGCCGTGTCTAAATTATCCAATGAAAATTAACATGGAGAAAACTTGTTTAGGGAGCCCCCCTTTTCTCGGCCCCCATTTGACGATTCACCCCGGACTTTTTAACACACCAGCTGAAGTGAGTGGGCCATTAGTTTGGACAATTTCGTGAAGTTTCGTCAAACGCTGCCAAAGATGTTGGCAAAAGAAAAAATGCTTTTTGAACAGAAACAAGGTTCTAACTATAACTACCTACTGGCAACCGCCAGTAGGTAGTTATAGTTAGAACCTTGTTTCTATTCAAAAAGCGTTTTTGAATAGAAACAAGCGGTTGCCAGTAGGTAGTTACAGTTAGAACCTAGTTTCCATAGGAAAAGTGTTTTTTGATTGGCCAATATCTTTAGTGCCGTTTGACGAATCTTCACGAAATTTTAAAAACTAATGGGGCGCTCAGGTCAGCACCTGACTTGAAAGTTTTGGGGTGATTCATCAAGCGGTGGCCGAGAAAAAAGGGGGGTCCCAAAACGCATTTTCTCCATGTTAATTTCCATAGGAAACTTTAGACAAGGCTACAGCCCGAACTGCTGAACGGAATTACACCAAATTTGGCAAAAAGGTAGCTCCTAGTACAGAAGGTGAACTTTTTGTTAAATAGTGTAAATCCGTACAGTAGTTCCTGAGAAATTTAAATATTTACAGATATCTATATATGGACACGAAGAATCCGCGGACCCTCCCGATCTCGAGCCTTGCAATCTGATTGGCTGCCAACAGTTCCAACCAGGAAGAATTGGCAGTCATCTTGTGACTCGGTTGAACCGAGTTACAAGAAAAAATGTGAAAAAATTTGAAAAGGGGGCAGGGTAGAAACACCCTGACCCCCTAGGCCTGCTCAAGGGGTTCCACAGGACCAAAAAAAGCATTTTTTTTAAAAGAAATTCAGCTGGAGTGGCGTAGGGTCCGCAAATCCTGTCGATTTTTTTTTTTTTTTTTTTAAACGAAGCGCGGTCTCGCATGCTTCGATTCCTTTAAGCGCACTGGTGGTCAAAGTCCTGTGGGCAATGTTTAATTATGATGCGGGCCCCCACAGCCCTGGGGACCGCCACCTCCCCAGGGCTATGCACTGCTCCCACCATGCCATAGCAAACTTCTCCTTAAGCGAACTTGCTTTTGGGCAAAGAGAGCTGCATGTTAGCATCTCTGTTTGCCCAAAAGCAATGGTGGCTCCCGCAGGAGGCGGGGAGCCAGCAGGAACCACGGGGGCATTGGGGCTCCCCCGTGGTCCCCAACAAAAAGGCCATGCCCCGGGGATGGGGTCCCGGGGTGAAAATATCCCGGGAGGGGTGCAGCGTGACCCCCTTCCTTAAAAAAAATGGCTAAGCCCTGGGGATGGGGTCCCCGGGGCCAAAAATGGCCTGGGAGAGGGAGGCAGCTCGGCCCCCTCCCTTATTTTTTTTTCAAAAAATTGGCCGGGCCTCGGGGGATGGGGTCCAAGGGGCTGAAATTGGCCTGGGGTGGGGGGCAGCATGGCCCCCTCCCCTTAAAAAAACAACATAGAAAGTTCCAGCCCCAGGGGATGGGGTCACCGGGGCATATATCGGCCTCGGGAGGGGAGGTCTCGCATCCCCCCTCCCATTTGAATAAAAAAAAAAAAAAAAAAATGGGGCAGGCCCCGGGGAGTGGTTCCCGGGGCCCAAAAGCACTAAGGGAAGGGGGGCTACACAGCCCCCTTTCCTAAATTAAAAAAAAATAGACAAACCGGCAACTCGCCAGAAGCCCCGTCCCCTTTCACCACTACACTGCAAACGCTCATCCTGGCATGATCTTAGTTGGGGAATGAAGTCCCCGTCACTACTGAGGTTCCTTAGGGGCCAACTAGCTTCCCAGGTACCTCCAGTAAGCCCTATGTAGCTTGTTTGCTGAGAGGTGGTTGGAGGCCATGCCCCTTTTTTCACCACTCTGCAAATGCGCCTCTTGGTGCACTGGTGGTACGGGGATGAGGCCCCCTTGTGTCCTGAGGACCTCAGGACTAAACTAGACTTCATCCCCCAAGCAGCAGTGCACCAGGAGCCATGTTTGCAGAGTGGTGTTAAAAGGGGGCATGGCCTCTGACTACCTCTCAGCAATCCAGCTGTGTGGGGCTCACTGGAGGTAACAGGAGGGCTAGTTCGCCCCAAGGGACCGTCAAGAGGTAAGGGGATATCATCCCCCAGCCCAGAGCGCGCCAGGAGGTGCGTTTGCAGAGTGGTGGAGAAAGGGGGCGTGGCCTGTGACCACCTCTCAGCAATCCCACTGTGTGGGGCTTACTGGAGGTAACAGGTAGGCTAGTTGGCCCCTAAGGACCCCCAGCAGGGGGGGCGTGGCCAAGGCGGCAACTAAGATGC
>CAWUFW010026873.1:0-30348 GCA_963921515.1 Calotriton arnoldi
ACATATATATATATTCACTGAAAAAACCATAGGTTTCAGGGACGTTATAGTTACAAATTAGCATTTAAAAAACCTTTGAAATTCACTGAAAAAACCATAGGTTTTAGGGACAGTTATAGTTATTTGGACATTGCACTCGTACAAAACCCGTGAAATTCCCCCGTTATAGTTAGTCCAGCTAACTATAACTCGCGCTCCCGCAATGCACTGCTGATGACGTCACATATTACATCACTCATGACATGGTCAGTGACATCACTGATGACATCACTGATGACATCTCAAATGACATCACTGATGACATCACTGATGACATCATCCAGTGACTTTGTGTTTCTGTAAAGTTTAAATATTTTTAATATATATAGGAAAAGACGTATTGAAGAATGAGTGGGTGTGTAAGTGTCTGTATGGATGATTTAGTAGGTGCGTGACTGACTCTATAAGTGAGTGATTTAACGTATCTTACTGAATGCATGGGTTAGTGACTAAACTGGGTGAATGTCTGTATCCGTCTGTCTGTTGCTGTGTAAGTGGCTGCATGTGTTTGTGAATAGCTACATGAGTGTCTATATGAGTTATTGAATGCTTGTGTGAGTATCTGTATGGGTGCCTGAGTGTTTGTGTGGGAGGGGTGTGTGCGACTCTGTGCATAGATGTGTGAGTGGGTGATTCACTGGGTGGATGGTTTAAAGAGTGCATCTGTGATAGACTGTATGGGTGGGTAAGTGTGTGTAAGAGTGTGTTAGTGAGTGAATGTATGTCCCAGTGGTACATGTGTGAGTAACTACATATGTGAAAGGCAGTATATATGTGTGTTGGAGTATATAAATAGCTATAAGCAAGAGTGAGTGATTGTGATAGTGGCTGTATGGATGAGTGTGTGCTTGTATCAGTGATTGTATAAGAGCGTAAGAATGTGCTAGTATTTGTATGAGTAAGTGAGCTGGTGTGTGTATAACTGTATAGGTGAGTAAATGGTAGTGTGTTTAATTATTTGCATGACTGACTAGGTGTGTGAGTACCTCTATGGATGAGTGGCGGTGTTTGAGTGTCTATATAGGAGTATGAGTGCATATGATAGTCCTGTACTGAGTGACCGTAAGTATGAGTGACTGTACGGGTGAGTGAGTGGATGTGTGCGTAGACCTAAGAATCAGTGAGTGGGTATGTAGTTATTGGTGTTGGAGTGTCTATGGTTTTGCGAATGGCAGTCTGTAATTTAGAGTGGGTGTATCAAAGGTTATATTAGGGTGTGAGAAGATGCATGAAATTATCACGTGGATGATGTCATCAGTGATGTCATTTGAGATGTCATCAGTGATGTCATCAGTGATGTCACTGACCATGTCATGAGTGATGTAATATGTGACGTCATCAGCAGTGCATTGCGGGGCGCGAGTTATAGTTAGCTGGACTAACTATAACGGAGGAATTTCACTGGGTTTTGTACGAGTGCAATGTCCAAATAACTATAACTGTCCCTAAAACCTATGGTTTTTTCAGTGAATTTCAAAGGTTTTTAAATGCTAATTTGTAACTATAACGTCCCTGAAACCTATGGTTTTTTCAGTGAATTTCAAAGGTTTTTAAATGCTAATTTGTAACTATAACATGTCTGAAACCTACGGTTTTTCAGTGAATTTCAAAGGTTTTGTAAATGACAATTTTTAAATGTATTAATTGTTATATAAATTTTTTCATACTGATTTCCAAATTGTTTAGAAACAATTTTTTTTTACATATTTTATTTTTTAAATTACATTGTAATTACATTATACATTACATTACAAAAAATACTTTCTCAGAATGAATTACTTTAGTTTAAATACTTTGCACATAGGCAATAGACTTTTAAGTACAGTAGTTACAGTTGTTGCAATGGGCAACACATTTTCAAACACAATGCAACATTCAGCTCAATGTGAATTTCTAGTTAAATGCAATTAGTTACTTTATGGATTACTTTTCTAACCACAGGACTGGATCCTAGATTCAGTCCTGGGACATCTCCTGTAAACAGTTGAGTAAAGCGTTTTGGTTACAGTAGTGATTTTTAAGGAATATTATTGTATTTTAAAAGTTGACACTTAGAAACTTTTTCTCATAGAATCACCAATGTTATCCTATGGAAGGAAATTCACTTAGCAGGTAAAAACTGTTATCGTTACTTTTTCTTACTCAGTGTTGGATCCTGGATCCAGCACTGGTGCATCTCCTGTAAACAGTTGAAAGAATGCGTTTAAGTCATACAGGCGATTTTAAGGAATATTTGTAGTTTGTGAAAATCGACACTTTGAAAGTTTTCTGCTGAAAACCAGACAATGGATATCCTATGGAAGGAAATATCAAGTTACTGGTAAGTACGGTTAAAATTACTTTTGAGGATCAGTACTGGGCTGAAAGATGCAGCACTGAGGTCTCTCCTGATAACAGGTGAGTAAATCGGAATTCGTATTTCGGCTGATTTTAGAGGAATATTTTAAAGTTCCAAAACTCCACACTTAGAAGAATTTCCAAGTGAAACCAGTCAATGTTAGCCTATGAAGGAAATTCAAGTTACCGGTAAGTACGGTTAAAATTACTTTTGAGGATCAGTACTGGGCTGAAAGATGCAGCACTGAGGTCTCTCCTGATAACAGGTGAGTAAATCGGAATTCGTATTTCGGCTGATTTTAGAGGAATATTTTAAAGTTCCAAAACTCCACACTTAGAAGAATTTCCAAGTGAAACCAGTCAATGTTAGCCTATGTAAGGAAATTCAAGTTACTGGTAAGTACGGTTAAAATTACTTTTCAGGACCAGTACTGGGCTGAAAGATGCAGCACTGAGGTCTCTCCTGATAACAGGTGAGTAAATCTGAATTCGGATTTCGGCTGATTTTAGAGGAATATTTGTATGTTTCAAAAATCAACACTTAGAAACTTTTCAGCAAAAAGCAGGCAATGATATCCTATGGAAGGAAATTCAAGTTACTGGTAAGTACGGTTAAAATTACTTTTGAGGATCAGTACTGGGCTGAAAGATGCAGCACTGAGGTCTCTCCTGATAACAGGTGAGTAAATCGGAATTCGTATTTCGGCTGATTTTAGAGGAATATTTTAAAGTTCCAAAACTCCACACTTAGAAGAATTTCCAAGTGAAACCAGTCAATGTTAGCCTATGAAGGAAATTCAAGTTACCGGTAAGTACGGTTAAAATTACTTTTGAGGATCAGTACTGGGCTGAAAGATGCAGCACTGAGGTCTCTCCTGATAACAGGTGAGTAAATCGGAATTCGTATTTCGGCTGATTTTAGAGGAATATTTTAAAGTTCCAAAACTCCACACTTAGAAGAATTTCCAAGTGAAACCAGTCAATGTTAGCCTATGAAGGAAATTCAAGTTACTGGTAAGTACGGTTAAAATTACTTTTCAGGATCAGTACTGGGCTGAAAGATGCAGCACTGAGGTCTCTCCTGATAACAGGTGAGTAAATCGGAATTCGGATTTCGGCTGATTTTAGAGGAATATTTGTAATGTTTCAAAACTCAACACTTAGAAACTTTTCCAAGCAAAACGCAGTCAATGATATCCTATGGAAGGAAATTCAAGTTACTGGTAAGTACGGTTAAAATTACTTTTGAGGATCAGTACTGGGCTGAAAGATGCAGCACTGAGGTCTCTCCTGATAACAGGTGAGTAAATCGGAATTCGTATTTCGGCTGATTTTAGAGGAATATTTTAAAGTTCCAAAACTCCACACTTAGAAGAATTTCCAAGTGAAACCAGTCAATGTTAGCCTATGGAAGGAAATTCAAGTTACTGGTAAGTACGGTTAAAATTACTTTTGAGGATCAGTACTGGGCTGAAAGATGCAGCACTGAGGTCTCTCCTGATAACAGGTGAGTAAATCGGAATTCGTATTTCGGCTGATTTTAGAGGAATATTTGTAAAGTTCCAAAACTCCACACTTAGAAGAATTTCCAAGTGAAACCAGTCAATGTTAGCCTATGGAAGGAAATTCAAGTTACTGGTAAGTACGGTTAAAATTACTTTTGAGGATCAGTACTGGGCTGAAAGATGCAGCACTGAGGTCTCTCCTGATAACAGGTGAGTAAATCGGAATTCGTATTTCGGCTGATTTTAGAGGAATATTTTAAAGTTCCAAAACTCCACACTTAGAAGAATTTCCAAGTGAAACCAGTCAATGTTAGCCTATGGAAGGAAATTCAAGTTACTGGTAAGTACGGTTAAAATTACTTTTCAGGATCAGTACTGGGCTGAAAGATGCAGCACTGAGGTCTCTCCTGATAACAGGTGAGTAAATCAGAATTCGTATTTCGGCTGATTTTAGAGGAATATTTGCACAATGGTGAAGGGAGGGCGGGGCCTGAGGTGACATCTGTGCAAGCGCGCCCCGTGGCGCGTTTTAAGTTGGGGGATTAAGTCCCCTTGAATCATGAGGGTCCCTACGGGCCAACTAGCCCACCAGGAACCTCCAGTATGCGCCAGGGGCTGCGTTGCAGAGACATGTACAGAGGCCACACCCCTTTTACACCTCTCTGCAACGCAGCTCTGTGGCGCTTTCTGGACGTACCTGTTGGGCTAGTTGGCCCCAGGGACCCTCAGGATTGAAGAGGATTTAATTCCCCATCTTAAAACGCGCCACGGGGCCTGTTTGCACACATGTCACCTGAAGCCCCGCCCCCTCCCTTCACCACTGTGCAAACGCGCCCGTGGCGCGTTTTAAGTCGGGGGATTAACTCCCCTTGAATCCTGAGGGTCCCTGGGGTGCAACTAGCCCACCATATACCTCCAAAGCGCCATAGAGCTGCGTTGCAGAGAGGTGTAAAAGGGGCGTGGCCTCTGTACACCTCTCTGCAAGGCAGCCCCTGGCGCATACTGGAGGTTCCTGGTGGGCTAGTTGGCCCCCAGGGACCCCAGTATTCAAGGGGATTATTCCCTCTCTGCAAAACGCGCCAGGGCGCGTTTGCAGAGTGGTGAAGGAAGGGGCGGGGCCTGCGGGCCCGATCGTTTTGTTTTTTCCCTGAAGGGGGCTGTGGCCCCCTTCCTTTTTCCTATTTTTAGGCCCTGGGGACCCCATCCCCCAGGGCCTTACCCCTTTAAATTAAAATTAAAAATAAAAAAACGGGAAGGGGGCCGCGTGGCCCCCTTCCCTGGGCCTGTATTGGCCCCGGGACCCCATCCCCCGGGCATGGCCTCTTTTTTTTTATTTGGAGGGGCTGCGTGGCCCCTCCTCAGGCACTTAAGGCCCGGGGACCCCATCCCCGGGCCGGCCTTGCACTTTTTTATTTCCTTTTTTTTACCTTTGGGGAGGGGGGCTGCGTGGCCCCCTCCGTGGCCACTTATGGCCCCGGGGACCCCATCCCCGGGGCCTGGCCTCTCGTTGGGGACTGTGGGGGGTCCCCAGCCCCCCACAGTCCCGCCGGCTCCCCGTGTCCTACGGGAGCCGGCATTGCTTTACACATGGGGAGCAGCTAACATGCTGCTCCCCATGTGAAAGCAATCGGCTTTGGATATTGGAAGAGAGAGCAGGTTTCCTGCTCTCTTCCAATATCCAAGCAGCTTACAATGACAGGACGGGAGCCGCGAGGCTCCCGTCCTGTCATTGCAAACAGCAGTGTCCCGGGGGTAGGCACCCGGGACACTGCAGGAGCCGGCCCTGGGGGTGGCGGTCCCCAGGGCCATCACAGGCTCCAGGAGGGGCCGCGCGGCCCCCCTCCTACATTCAGTACAGCCCCGGGAGGTGGTGGTCCCGGGGCTCTGGGGTCCAAAACGGACCCCCATTGTAATTTTCTTAGTGCCCCGGGAGGTGGTGGTCCCGGGCGTGTGGGGGCTGGAGCCCCCACACAGGTTTTTAATTAAAAAAGAAGCCCCGGGGAGGTGGTGGTCCCCGGGGCTGCGGGAGAGCTCAGAGCCCTCCCGCACCATTCTACATAAAGCCCCGGGGTGGTGGTCCCGGGGCTTGGGGGGCCCTAGAGGCCCCCACATAAAATTAACCCCCCAGCATGCCCCCGGGACTTGGCCCACCCGGGGCAATGCTATCGAAGCGCGGGAGACCGCGCTTCGATTTTTTTCGGCAGGATTCGCGCACCCTGAGCGCATCCTGCCGATTTAAAAAAAAATATTTTTTTGCCCAGGGGTCCTTGTGGGACCCCTGAGCAGACCTAGGGGTCAGGGTGTTTCTACCCTGCCCCCTTTGTGCGCTTTGCGCACTTGATTTCTGTCCTCGGTTCTACCGAGGGACAAAATAGCTGCCAACACTTCCTGATTTGGAGTGTTGACAGCCAGTGACACATTAACATGCAGCTCGTGATCGGGAGGGTGCGCGAGTCCGATCGTGCCCATAGATATATACTATCTTTTTACTTTTGATTTTCTCAGCAACTACTGAACGGATTTACACCATTTAACAAAAAGGGTTCTTTCTGAACCAAGAACTACCTCTTTGCCAAATTTGGTGTAATTCCGTTCAGCAGTTCAGGCTGTAACCGTGTCTAAAGTTTCCTATGGAAAATTGCATGGGAAAACGCGTTTTGGGACCCCCTTTTTCTCGGCCCCCGCTTGACGAATCCCCCGAGACTTTCAGGGTAGGAGCGGACCGGAGCGCCCCACAAAGTTTGAAAATTTTGCGAAGATACGTCAACCGGCAAGAGAGTTATTTCAAATAGAATATCGCGGATTTCCTATGGATAATAGGTTGTAACTATAACTATCTACTGGCGACCGCCAGTAGATAATATATATTATATATATTCACTGAAAAACCATAGGTTTTAGGGACAGTTATAGTTAGTTGGACATTTTACTCGTACAAAACCCGTGAAATTCCCCCGTTATAGTTAGTTCAGCTAACTATAACTCGCGCCCCGCAATGCACTGCTGATGACGTCACATATTACATCACTCATGACATGGTCAGTGACATCACTGATGACATCACTGATGACATCTCAAATGACATCACTGATGACATCATCCAGTGACTGTGTGTTTCTGTAAAGTTTAAATATTTTTAATATATATAGGAAAAGACGTATTGAAGAATGAGTGGGTGTGTAAGTGTCTGTATGGATGATTTAGTAGGTGCGTGACTGACTCTATAAGTGAGTGATTTAACGTATCTTACTGAATGCATGGGTTAGTGACTAAACTGGGTGAATGTCTGTATCCGTCTGTCTGTTGCTGTGTAAGTGGCTGCATGGGTTTGTGAATAGCTACATGAGTGTCTATAAGAGTTATTGATTTGTTGTCTGAGTATCTGTATGGGTGCCTGAGTGTTTGTGTGGATGGGGTGTGTGCGACTGTGCATAGATGTGTGAGTGGGTGATTCACTGGGTGGATGGTTTCAAGAGTGCATCTGTGATAGACTGTATGGGTGGGTAAGTGTGTGTAAGAGTGTGTTAGTGAGTGAATGTATGTCCCAGTGGTACATGTGTGAGTAACTACATATGTGAAAGGCAGTATATATGTGTGTTGGAGTATATAAATAGCTATAAGCGAGAGTGAGTGATTGTGATAGTGGCTGTATGGATGAGTGTGTGCTTGTATCAGTGATTATATAAGAGCGTAACAATGTGCTAGTATTTGTATGATTAAGTGAGCTGGTGTGTGTATAACTGTATAGGTGAGTAAATGGCAGTGTGTTTAATTATTTGCATGACTGACTAGGTGTGTGAGTACCTCTATGGATGAGTGGCGGTGTTTGAGTGTCTATATAGGAGTAAGAGTGCATATGATAGTCCTGTACTGAGTGACCATAAGTATGAGTGACTGTACGGGTGAGTGAGTGGATGTGTGTGTGTAGACCTAAGAATCAGTGAGTGGGTATGTAGTTATTGGTGTTGGAGTGTCTATGGTTTTGCGAATGGCAGTCTGTAATTTAGATTGGGTGTATCAAAGGTTATATTAGGGTGTGAAGAGCTGCATCAGATTATCACGTGGATGATGTCATCAGTGATGTCATTTGAGATGTCATCAGTGATGTCATCAGTGATGTCACTGACCATGTCATGAGTGATGTAATATGTGACGTCATCAGCAGTGCATTGTGGGGCGCGAGTTATAGTTAGCTGAACTAACTATAACGGGGGAATTTCACGGGTTTTGTACGAGTAAAATGTCCAACTAACTATAACTGTCCCTAAAACCTATGGTTTTTTCAGTGAATTTCAAAGGTTTTTTAAATGCTAATTTCTAACTATAACATATCTGAAACCTATGGTTTTTTCAGTGAATTTCAAAGGTTTTTTAAATGCTAATTCCTAACTATAACATGTCTGAAACCTACGGTTTTTTCAGTGAATTTCAAAGGTTTTGTAAATGACAATTTTTAAATGTATTAATTGTTATATTAATTTTTTTCATACTGATTTACTACATTTTTAGAAACAATTTTTTTACATATTTTATTTTTAAATTACATTGTAATTACATTATACATTACATTACAAAAAATACTTTCTCAGAATGAATTACTTTAGTTTAAATACTTTGCACATAGGCAATAGACTTTTAAGTACAGTAGTTACAGTTGTTGCAATGGGCAACACATTTTCAAACACAATGCAACATTCAGCTCAATGTGAATTTCTAGTTAAATGCAATTAGTTACTTTATGGATTACTTTTCTAACCACAGGACTGGATCCTAGATTCAGTCCTGGTACATCTCCTGTAAACAGTTGAGTAAAAGCGTTTTGGTTACAGTCGTGATTTTTAAGGAATATTATTGTATTTTAAAAGTTGACACTTAGAAACTTTTTCTCATAGAATCACCAATGTTATCCTATGGAAGGAAATTCACTTAGCAGGTAAAAACTGTTATCGTTACTTTTTCTTACTCAGTGTTGGATCCTGGATCCAGCACTGGTGCATCTCCTGTAAACAGTTGAAAGAATGCGTTTAAGTCATACAGGCGATTTTTAAGGAATATTTGTAGTTTGTGAAAATCGACACTTTGAAACTTTTCTGCTGAAAACCAGACAATGGATTCCTATGGAAGAAAATATAAGTTACTGGTAAGTACGGTTAAAATTACTTTTCAGGGTCAGTGCTGAGGCTAAAAGATGCAGCACTGGGTTCTCTCCTGATAACAGGTGAGTAAATTGGAATTCGTACTTTGGTTGATTTTAGAGGAATATTATAAAGTTCCAAAACTCCACACTTAGAAGAATTTCCAAGTGAAACCAGTCAATGTTAGCCTATGAAGGAAATTCAAGTTACTGGTAAGTACGGTTAAAATTACTTTTCAGGACCAGTACTGGGCTGAAAGATGCAGCACTGAGGTCTCTCCTGATAACAGGTGAGTAAATCAGAATTCGGATTTCGGCTGATTTTAGAGGAATATTTGTATGTTTCAAAAATCAACACTTAGAAACTTTTCAGCAAAAAGCAGGCAATGATATCCTATGGAAGGAAATTCAAGTTACTGGTAAGTACGGTTAAAATTACTTTTGAGGACCAGTACTGGGCTGAAAGATGCAGCACTGAGGTCTCTCCTGATAACAGGTGAGTAAATCAGAATTCGTATTTCGGCTGATTTTAGAGGAATATTTGTATAGTTCCAAAACTCAACACTTAGAAGAATTTCCAGCGAAACGCAGGCAATGATAGCCTATGGAAGGAAATTCAAGTTACTGGTAAGTACGGTTAAAATTACTTTTCAGGACCAGTACTGGGCTGAAAGATGCAGCACTGAGGTCTCTCCTGATAACAGGTGAGTAAATCGGAATTCGTATTTCGGCTGATTTTAGAGGAATATTTTAAAGTTCCAAAACTCCACACTTAGGAAGAATTTCCAAGTGAAACCAGTCAATGTTAGCCTATGGAAGGAAATTCAAGTTACTGGTAAGTACGGTTAAAATTACTTTTCAGGACCAGTACTGGGCTGAAAGATGCAGCACTGAGGTCTCTCCTGATAACAGGTGAGTAAATCGGAATTCGTATTTCGGCTGATTTTAGAGGAATATTTTAAAGTTCCAAAACTCCACACTTAGAAGAATTTCCAAGTGAAACCAGTCAATGTTAGCCTATGGAAGGAAATTCAAGTTACTGGTAAGTACGGTTAAAATTACTTTTCAGGACCAGTACTGGGCTGAAAGATGCAGCACTGAGGTCTCTCCTGATAACAGGTGAGTAAATCGGAATTCGTAGTAAGGCAGATTTTAGAGGAATATTTGCACAATGGTGAAGGGAGGGGCGGGGCCTGAGGTGACATCTGTGCAAACGCGCCCGTGGCGCGTTTTAAGTTGGGGGATTAAGTCCCTTGAATCATGAGGTTCCCTAGGGCCAACTAGCCCACCATGAACCTCCAGTATGCGCCAGGGGCTGCGTTGCAGAGACGTGTAGAGAGGCCACACCCCTTTACACCTCTCTGCAACGCAGCTCTGTGGCGCTTTCTGGATGTACCTGTTGGGCTAGTTGGCCCCCAGGGACCCTCAGGATTGAAGGGGATTTAATCCCATCTTAAAACGCGCCACGGGGCCTGTTTGCACACATGTCACATGAAGCCCCGCCCCTCCCTTCACCACTGTGCAAACGCGCCCTGTGGCGCGTTTTAAGTTGGGGGATTAAGTCCCCTTGAATCCTGAGGGTCCCTGGAGTCCAACTAGCCCACCATATACCTTCAAAAAGCGCCACAGAGCTGCGTTGCAGAGAGGTGTAAGAGGGCGTGGCCTATGTACACGTCTCTGCAAGGCAGCCCCTGGCGCATACTGGAGGTTCCTGGTGGGCTAGTTGGCCCCAGGGACCCCCAGTATTCAAGGGGAATTCGTCCCCCTCTGCAAACGCGCCCAGCGCGCTTGCAGAGTACTGCAGGGAGGGGGACCTGGCACGTGCCGGTCGTTTTTTCGTTTTTTTTTTTTTAATGGGAGGGGGCTGCGTGGCCCCCTTCCCTGCTCCTTTTTGGCCCCGGGGGACCCCATCCCCGGGCCTGAGCATGTTCTTTTTTAAAATTTAAAAAAACGGGAAGGGGGCCGCGTGGCCCCCTTTCCTGGGCCTGTATTGGCCCCGGGACCCCATCCCGGGGCATGGCCTCGATTTTTATTTTTTTGTGAGGGGGGCTGCGTGGCCCCCTCCTCAGGCCATTTAGGGCCCGGGACCCCATCCCCGGGCCGGCCTTCCCTTGTTTAATAAAAAAAATTGAACTTTTGGGAGGGGGCTGCGTGGCCCCTCCCGGGCCACGTATGGCCCCGGGACCCCATCCCCGGGGCCTGGCCTCACGTTGGAGACTGTGGGGTCCCCAATCCCCCACAGTCCCAGCCCGGCTCCCCGCCTCCTGCGGAAGCCGGCATTAGCTTTCCACATGGGGAGCAGCTAACATGCTGCTCCCCATGTGGAAAGCTATTGGTTTGCATTTTGAAAGAGAGACAGGTTTCTGCTCTCTCTTTCAAAATGCAAACCAAGTTTGTTATGACAGGACGGGAGCCGCGAGGCTCCCGTCCTGTCATTAGCAAATCAGCAGTGTCCCGGGGTAGGCACCCGGGACACTGCAGGAGCCGGCCCTGGGGGTGGTGGTCCCCAGGGCCATCAAGGGCTCCAGGAGGGGGCCGCGCGACCCCCTCCCATTCAGTGCACAGCCCCGGGAGGTGGTGGTCCCCGGGCTTGGGTCCGTAACGGACCCCCATATTTAAATGTTTAGTGCCCCGGGAGGTGGCGGTCCCGGGGCATGTGGGAGCTGGAGCCCCCCACACAGGCTTAAAAAAAAAAGAAGCCCCGGGGAGGTGGCGGTCCCGGGGCTGCAGGGAGGGCTCAGAGCCCTCCCGCCATCATTTTTAAATAAAGCCCCGGGGGTGGCGGTCCCCGGGCTTGGGGGCCTTAGAGGCCCCCTACATAAATTAAAACCCCCCACCATGCCCCGGGACTTGGGCCACCCGGGGCCAACTACCACTCGAGCGCGGAGACCGCGCTCGATTTCTCGGCAGGATCCGCGCTCCCTGAGCGCATCCTGCCGATTTAAAAAAAAAAAATGTTTTTTGCCCAGGGGTCCTGTGGGACCCCCTGAGCAGACCTAGGGGGTCAGGGTGTTTCTACCCTGCCCCCTTTGTGCGTTTGCGCACTTGTTTCTGTCCCTCGGTTCTACCGAGGGGACAAAATGGCTGCCAACACTTCCTGATTGGAGTGTTGACAGCCAGCTGACAACCAATTAGCATGCAGCTCGTGATCGGGAGGGTGCGCGAATCCGACGCGGCCATAGATATATATGTACTTTTACTTTTGATTTTCTCAGCAACTACTGAACGGATTTACACCATTTAACAAAAGGGTTCTTTCTGAACCAAGAACTACCTCTCTTGCCAAATTTGGTGTAATTCCGTTCAGCAGCTCCGAGCTGTAGCCGTGTCTCAAAGTTTCCTATGGAAAAATGAATGGGGAAAACGCGCTTTGGGACCCCCCTTTTTCTCGGCCCCAGCTTGACGAATCACCCCGAGACTTTCAGGAGTAGGAGCGGACCGGAGCGCCCCACAAAGTTTGAAAATTTTGCGAAGATACGTCAACCGGCAAGAGAGTTATTTCAAATAGAATGTCATGGATTTCCTATGGAAAATAGGTTCTAACTATAACTATCTACTGGCGACCGCCAGTAGATAATATATACACATATATATATACATATATATATATATATATATATATATATATCCATATATATATCCAACCAAAACACAGATGCCCATGTGGAGGAGTGCCGCACCAGCTGATAACTTCTCCCAACGTGAGGATGCAGTAGATGGGGCAGGCACACGATGCTGAAAATTCAAGGCCAAAGCGTTTCGGGCTCCCGCCCTTGGTCACTGGCCACACAGGAAAAATGAACACACACGAAGGATGCAGTCAATAATTTATTCAAAATTAAGCCCACCCACACGGCCTCAGGGTATGCTGGTATTTGAAGTCCTGCATTGTCTACCCCCAGTGGGGCTTCGTGTAGTTCCCCCAATGATGATAAAAATGTTTCTGAGCATACTGGAATTGTAGGAGCCAGAACTGCTGGTGCAATCAACTTGCCTCTTGCCTTTGAGAAAGGAGCACGTATGCTCAGAAGCGCGTCAGGCACGGACATGTAAATGTTCGGTAAGGAATGCCGGTTTTGTAAGTATAAGGATTGCAACAATCACCCGCTGTTGGGTACGTCCTCATTGCAGGGCATCTTTGGGAGAACATTGTACACGGATGGTCCGTCCGTGGAGGATTGCACCGCCCAAACAATACAGATGGGACCGTCAGGTTTTACACATGTTAGTGATCTGAAATCGGCACGACGGGGAAATAATTATGGAAACGGACTTCCATTACTGAGACCCACTTGGGGGTTATTAAAAGACAAAGTCTGTCAGAACAGTTGTCATTGCACCAAACTCACCAGAGAAAAATAAGGCGTAATTAAACATACAAATCCCAGGGTGCAACTGAATGAATTCCACTATGGAGGGCAACAACCGGAGCCTCATAAATGAAGAAGCACCTAGGGAATTGTGGGAGCCAGAACTGTATGGTGCAATCAACTTGCCTCTTGTGCCTTTGAGAAAGGAGCACGTATGCTCAGAAACGCGTCAGGCACGGACTGTAAATGTTCGGTAAGAGAATGCCGGTTTTGAAATAAAAGGATTGCAACAATACACCATGTTGGAGTGCGTCCTCATTGCAGGGCATCTTTGGGGTATGATACATATATATATATATATATATATATATATATATATATATATATATATATATATATATATATATATATATATATATATATATATATATATATATATATATTAGTTATATAATATATAAACTAATCTAACTGGCGGTCGCCAGTAGATAGTTATAGTTAAAACCTATTATCCATAGGAAATCCGCGACATTCTATTTGAAATAACGTTGGCGCCGGTTGACGAATCTTCGCGAAAGTTTCCAACTTGTTGGGGCGCTCCGGTCCGCTCCTATCCTGAAAGTCTCGGGGTGATACGTCAAGCGGGGGCCGAGAAAAAGGGGGTCCCAAAACGCGTTTTCCCCATTCATTTTTCCATAGGAACCTTTAGTCGCAGCTACAGCCCGAACTGCTGAACGGAATTACACCAAATTTGGCAAAGAGGTAGCCCTTGGTTCAGTGTCGTGCCTTTTGCTTAAATGGTGTAAATCCGTTCAGTAGTTCCTGAGAAAATCAAAAGTAAAGTCACATATATATCTGGGCGGAGCCTAACCACACATGTCATCGTGAGATCTGATTGGCTGTCAGCACTTCATCCTGGAATTGCTGGCAGCCATCTTGAGACCAATATAAATGATAGTACCTCATTGAAATGCATTGTAGTGAATAGAAGATTTTGAGGGTCACCAAAAGGAGAACTATAAAGGGTGATAACAGGCTTTAGTTACATTAGAATTTATTTGTTGATGGTACCATACTAATTTTAGGAATTGTGGTGTATTCTAAGGTGATTTTACCATGTGAAAAACCTTCTGCTGGGATATCATGAATCATGTTTGAGAGAACACTATTTTCTCATGCTTGTCCCATGGAGGTTTGGAAGGTGCTCCAGAAGCTAAAATGAGAGCATATTTTCTGTAAATTCACATTATCTTTCTCACTCATGTGAGAATGAAGTCTGACATTCTCAGTAAAACATGTACATCCAACAAGGGCAGAGACTGTCAGTTGATTCCTTTGTGTTCTACTGCAGCTTCCCAGAGTGTTCTAAAGAACAACTAGAGTGCTAACAGCCTTACTTATGACAAAAGTATGGCACACCTGAAGCCATCTTGATTGGAATAAACTGGTAACACTTAAACAATTTAATTTAAAAAGGAACAAAATGATGGGGTTCATTTTGTCATAGAAATTATGGTTAGTGCTGTAGAAAGAAAAATTAGGACATGTTTCAAGTGTGATCTCAAATATCTTCCTGTTATATTTCAACAGGAGCAGCCTGCCAGTTGATGCCTTTGTGTTCTACTGCAGCTTCCCAGAGTGTTCTAAAGAACAACTAGAGCGCTAACAGCCTTACTTATGACAAAAGTATGGCACACCTGAAGCCATCTTGATTGGAATAAACTGGTAACACTTAAAACATTTAATTTAAAAAGGAACAAAATGATGGGGTTCATTTTGTCATAGAAATTATGGTTAGTGCTGTAGAAAGAAAAATTAGGACATATTTCAAGTGTGATCTCAAATATCTTCCTGTTATATTTCAACAGGAGCAGCCTGCCAGTTGATGCCTTTGTGTTCTACTGCAGCTTCCCAGAGTGTTCTAAAGAACAACTAGAGCGCTAACAGCCTTACTTATGACAAAAGTATGGCACACCTGAAGCCATCTTGATTGGAATAAACCAGTAACACTTAAAACATTTAATTTAAAAAGGAACAAAATGAGGGGTTCTTTTTGAAATAGAAATTATAGTTAGTGCTGCAGAAAGAAAAATTAGGGCATGTTTTAAGTGAGATCTCAAATCCTCTTCTATTTCATTAGAAAATTCTGACATGCAGACTGAAACAATCACTTTCAATACCAGCAGCAGACTACCAGTTAACTCCCTGGTGAGCAGTAGCTTTACTCCAGTGATCTAATGAGCAACTAGAGTGCTAACATTCTGAATTTATGGCAGATGTGAGACACATCTGAATGCCTTCTTGATGGAATCAAAGTAAAAAACTGAAAGCATTTCCTACTGAGGAGACTGCAGTAAATGAAGAAATTAGGAAACTTCATAACAAAGAAGTCTTCCAAGATGGCCACCAGTGAAAAAAGAGCCCAAATGTAGCACAAATATTACCCAGATGTAGCCCACATATAGCCCAATGACAAAAGTGTGCAAAACACTTTTTATTTTTAGATTTTTGCAGTTTTATGTAGTGCAGACTGGTCAGGTATTGGAGCATTGCATCTTAAAACATGACCCCCTACACTACAAAAACACCACTGCACTACCTTAAACCCTAAAACACTACCCCCAGCACGACCCCCTACACTACACAAGCACCACTGCACTATCCTAAACCCTAAAACACTACCCCCAGCACGACCCCCTACACTACCCAAACACCACTGCACTAACCTAAATCCTAAAACACTACCACCAGCACGACCCCCTACACTACCCAAACACCACTGCACTACCCTAAAACACTGACCCCCTACACTACACAAACACCACTGCACTACCCTAAACCTAAAACACTACCCCCAGCACGACCCCCTACACTACACAAACACCACTGCACTACCCTAAACCCTAAAACACTACCCCAGCACGACCCCTACACTACCCAAACACCACTGCACTAACCTAAACCCTAAAACACTACCCCCAGCACGACCCCTACACTGCCCAAACACCACTGCACCCTAAACCCTGAAACACACCCCTGCAGCCCCCTACACTACACGAACACCACTGCACTACCCTAAACCCTGAAACACTACCCCCAGCACGACCCCCTACACTGCCCGAGCACCACTGCACTGCCCTAAACCCTGAAACACTACCCCCAGCACGACCCCCTACACTGCCCGAACACCACTGCACTGCCCTAAACCCTGAAACACCAGCCCCTGCATGACCCCCTACACTGCCCGAACACCACTGCACTGCCCTAAACCCTGAAACACCACCCCTAGCACGACCCCTACACTGCCCGAACACCACTGCACTGCCCTAAACCCTGAAACACCACCCCCAGCACGACCCCCTACACTGCCCGAACACCACTGCACTGCCCTAAACCCTGAAACACCACCCCCAGCACGACCCCCTACACTGCCCGAACACCACTGCACTGCCCTAAACCCTGAAACACCACCCCCAGCACGACCCCCTACACTGCCCGAACACCACTGCACTGCCCTAAACCCTGAAACACCACCCCCAGCACGACCCCCTACACTGCCCGAACACCACTGCACTGCCCTAAACCCTGAAACACCAGCCCCAGCACGACCCCCTACACTGCCCGAACACCACTGCACTGCCCTAAACCCTGAAACACCACCCCCAGCACGACCCCCTACACTGCCCGAACACCACTGCACTGCCCTAAACCCTGAAACACCAGCCCCAGCACGACCCCCTACACTGCCCGAACACCACTGCACTGCCCTAAACCCTGAAACACCAGCCCCAGCACGACCCCCTACACTGCCCGAACACCACTGCACTGCCCTAAACCCTGAAACACCAGCCCCAGCACGACCCCCTACACTGCCCGAACACCACTGCACTGCCCTAAACCCTGAAACACCAGCCCCAGCACGACCCCCTACACTGCCCGAACACCACTGCACTGCCCTAAACCCTGAAACACCAGCCCCAGCACGACCCCTACACTGCCCGAACACCACTGCACTGCCCTAAACCCTGAAACACCAGCCCCAGCACGACCCCCTACACTGCCCGAACACCACTGCACTGCCCTAAACCCTGAAACACCACCCCCAGCACGACCCCCTACACTGCCCGAACACCACTGCACTGCCCTAAACCCTGAAACACCACCCCCAGCACGACCCCCTACACTGCCCGAACACCACTGCACTGCCCTAAACCCTGAAACACCACCCCCAGCACGACCCCCTACACTGCCCGAACACCACTGCACTGCCCTAAACCCTGAAACACCATCCCCAGCACGACCCCCTACACTGCCCGAACACCACTGCACTGCCCTAAACCCTGAAACACCACCCCCAGCAAGACCCCCTACACTGCCCGAACACCACTGCACTGCCCTAAACCCTGAAACACCACCCCCAGCACGACCCCCTACACTGCCCGAACACCACTGCACTGCCTAAACCCTGAAACACCACCCCCAGCAAGACCCCCTACACTGCCCGAACACCACTGCACTGCCCTAAACCCTGAAACACCAGCCCCAGCACGACCCCCTACACTGCCCGAACACCACTGCACTGCCCTAAACCTGAAACACCACCCCCAGCACGACCCCCTACACTGCCCGAACACCACTGCACTGCCCTAAACCCTGAAACACCACCCCCAGCACGACCCCCTACACTGCCCGAACACCACTGCACTGCCCTAAACCCTGAAACACCACCCCCAGCACGACCCCCTACACTGCCCGAACACCACTGCACTGCCCTAAACCCTGAAACACCACCCCCAGCACGACCCCCTACACTGCCCGAACACCACTGCACTGCCCTAAACCCTGAAACACCACCCCCAGCAAGACCCCCTACACTGCCCGAACACCACTGCACTGCCCTAAACCCTGAAACACCACCCCCAGCACGACCCCCTACACTGCCCGAACACCACTGCACTGCCTAAACCCTGAAACACCACCCCCAGCACGACCCCTACACTGCCCGAACACCACTGCACTGCCCTAAACCCTGAAACACCACCCCCAGCACGACCCCCTACACTGCCCGAACACCACTGCACTGCCCTAAACCCTGAAACACCACCCCCAGCACGACCCCCTACACTGCCCGAACACCACTGCACTGCCCTAAACCCTGAAACACCACCCCCAGCACGACCCCTACACTGCCCGAACACCACTGCACTGCCCTAAACCCTGAAACACCAGCCCCAGCACGACCCCCTACACTGCCCGAACACCACTGCACTGCCCTAAACCCTGAAACACCACCCCCAGCACGACCCCCTACACTGCCCGAACACCACTGCACTGCCCTAAACCCTGAAACACCACCCCCAGCACGACCCCCTACACTGCCCGAACACCACTGCACTGCCCTAAACCCTGAAACACCAGCCCCAGCACGACCCCCTACACTGCCCGAACACCACTGCACTGCCCTAAACCCTGAAACACCACCCCCAGCACGACCCCCTACACTGCCCGAACACCACTGCACTGCCCTAAACCCTGAAACACCACCCCCAGCACGACCCCCTACACTGCCCGAACACCACTGCACTGCCCTAAACCCTGAAACACCACCCCCAGCACGACCCCCTACACTGCCCGAACACCACTGCACTGCCCTAAACCCTGAAACACCACCCCCAGCACGACCCCCTACACTGCCCGAACACCACTGCACTGCCCTAAACCCTGAAACACCACCCCAGCACGACCCCCTACACTGCCCGAACACCACTGCACTGCCTAAACCCTGAAACACCAGCCCCAGCACGACCCCCTACACTGCCCGAACACCACTGCACTGCCCTAAACCCTGAAACACCACCCCCAGCACGACCCCCTACACTGCCCGAACACCACTGCACTGCCCTAAACCCTGAAACACCACCCCCAGCACGACCCCCTACACTGCCCGAACACCACTGCACTGCCCTAAACCCTGAAACACCAGCCCCAGCACGACCCCCTACACTGCCCGAACACCACTGCACTGCCCTAAACCCTGAAACACCACCCCCAGCACGACCCCCTACACTGCCCGAACACCACTGCACTGCCCTAAACCCTGAAACACCAGCCCCAGCACGACCCCCTACACTGCCCGAACACCACTGCACTGCCCTAAACCCTGAAACACCACCCCCAGCACGACCCCCTACACTGCCCGAACACCACTGCACTGCCCTAAACCCTGAAACACCAGCCCCAGCACGACCCCCTACACTGCCCGAACACCACTGCACTGCCCTAAACCCTGAAACACCACCCCCAGCACGACCCCCTACACTGCCCGAACACCACTGCACTGCCCTAAACCCTGAAACACCACCCCCAGCACGACCCCCTACACTGCCCGAACACCACTGCACTGCCCTAAACCCTGAAACACCACCCCCAGCACGACCCCCTACACTGCCCGAACACCACTGCACTGCCCTAAACCCTGAAACACCACCCCCAGCACGACCCCCTACACTGCCCGAACACCACTGCACTGCCCTAAACCCTGAAACACCACCCCCAGCACGACCCCCTACACTGCCCGAACACCACTGCACTGCCCTAAACCCTGAAACACCACCCCCAGCACGACCCCCTACACTGCCCGAACACCACTGCACTGCCCTAAACCCTGAAACACCACCCCCAGCACGACCCCCTACACTGCCCGAACACCACTGCACTGCCCTAAACCCTGAAACACCACCCCCAGCACGACCCCCTACACTGCCCGAACACCACTGCACTGCCCTAAACCCTGAAACACCACCCCCAGCACGACCCCCTACACTGCCCGAACACCACTGCACTGCCCTAAACCCTGAAACACCACCCCCAGCACGACCCCTACACTGCCCGAACACCACTGCACTGCCCTAAACCCTGAAACACCACCCCCAGCACGACCCCCTACACTGCCCGAACACCACTGCACTGCCCTAAACCCTGAAACACCAGCCCCAGCACGACCCCCTACACTGCCCGAACACCACTGCACTGCCCTAAACCCTGAAACACCACCCCCAGCACGACCCCCTACACTGCCCGAACACCACTGCACTGCCCTAAACCCTGAAACACCAGCCCCAGCACGACCCCCTACACTGCCCGAACACCACTGCACTGCCCTAAACCCTGAAACACCAGCCCCAGCACGACCCCCTACACTGCCCGAACACCACTGCACTGCCCTAAACCCTGAAACACCAGCCCCAGCACGACCCCCTACACTGCCCGAACACCACTGCACTGCCCTAAACCCTGAAACACCAGCCCCAGCACGACCCCCTACACTGCCCGAACACCACTGCACTGCCCTAAACCCTGAAACACCAGCCCCAGCACGACCCCCTACACTGCCCGAACACCACTGCACTGCCCTAAACCCTGAAACACCAGCCCCAGCACGACCCCCTACACTGCCCGAACACCACTGCACTGCCCTAAACCCTGAAACACCACCCCCAGCACGACCCCCTACACTGCCCGAACACCACTGCACTGCCCTAAACCCTGAAACACCACCCCCTGCACGACCCCCTACACTGCCCGAACACCACTGCACTGCCCTAAACCCTGAAACACCACCCCCAGCACGACCCCCTACACTGCCCGAACACCACTGCACTGCCCTAAACCCTGAAACACCACCCCCTGCACGACCCCCTACACTGCCCGAACACCACTGCACTGCCCTAAACCCTGAAACACCACCCCCAGCACGACCCCCTACACTGCCCGAACACCACTGCACTGCCCTAAACCCTGAAACACCACCCCCAGCACGACCCCTACACTGCCCGAACACCACTGCACTGCCCTAAACCCTGAAACACCACCCCCTGCACGACCCCCTACACTGCCCGAACACCACTGCACTGCCCTAAACCCTGAAACACCACCCCTGCACGACCCCTACACTGCCCGAACACCACTGCACTGCCCTAAACCCTGAAACACCACCCCCAGCACGACCCCCTACACTGCCCGAACACCACTGCACTGCCCTAAACCCTAAAACACCACCCCCAGCACGACCCCCTACACTGCCCGAACACCACTGCACTGCCCTAAACCCTAAAACACTACCCCCAGCACGACCCCCTACACTACCCGAACACCACTGCACTGCCCTAAACCCTAAAACACTACCCCCAGCACGACCCCCTACACTACCCGAACACCACTGCACTGCCCTAAACCCTAAAACACTCCCCCAGCACGACCCCCTACACTACCCGAACACCACTGCACTGCCCTAAACCCTAAAACACTACCCCCAGCATGACCCCCTACACTACACAAACACCACTGCACTACCCTAAACCCTAAAACACTACCCCCGCACGACCCCCTACACTACCCAAAGACCACTGCACTACCCTAAACCCTAAAACACTACCCCACGCACGACTCCCTACACTACCCAAAGACCACTGCACTACCCTAAACCCTAAAACACGACCTCCTACACTACACAAACACCACTGCACTACCCTAAACCCTAAAAACTACCCCAGCACGACCCCTACACTACCCAAACACCACTGCACTACCCTAAACCATAAAACACTACCCCCAGCAGTACCCCTACACTACCCAAACACCACTGCACTACCCTAAACCCTAAAACACTACCCCCAGCAGTACCCCCTACACTACCCAAACACCAGTGCACTACCCTAAACCCTAAAACACTACCCCCAGCAGTATCCCCTACACTACCCAAACACCACTGCACTACCCTAAACCCTAAAACACTAACCCCAGCACGACCCCCTACACTACCCAAACACCACTGCACTACCCTAAACCCTAAAACACTCCCCCAGCACGACTCCCTACACTACCCAAACACCACTGCACTACCCTAAACCCTAAATCTACCCCCAGCATGACCCCCTACACTACACAAACACCACTGCACTACCCTAAACCCTAAAACACTACCCCCAGCACGACCCTCTTCACTACCTAAACACAACTGCACAATTTGTTACAGGCGTTGCAACGCAGGCCTGTGGTGCTTACTGGAAGTACCTGGTGGGCTAGTTGGGCCCCAGGGACTCTCAGGATTCAAGGTGACCTAATCCCCCAACTTAAAACGCGCCACGGGGCGCGTTTGCACAGTGGTGAAGGGAGGGGGCGGGGCCTCAGGTGACATGTGCGCAAACACGCCCTGTGGTGCGTTTTAAGTTGGGGAGTTAATTCCCTTTGAATCCTGGGGGGCCAACTAGCCCACCAGGTACCTTCAGTAAGCACAACAGAGTTGCGTTGCAGAGAGGTGAAAAAAAGTGCGTGGCCTCGGAACGCCTCTCTGCAACTCAGCTCTGTGGTCCTAACTGTAGGTACCTGGGGGGCTAGTTAGGCCCAGGGACCCTCAGGATTCAAGGGGACTTAATCCCGCAACTTAAAACGCGCCACGGAGTGCGTTTGCACACATGTCACCTCAGGCCCCCTCCCTTCACCACTGTGCAAGCGCGCACTGGCTCTGGTTAGTCAGAGTCAGTTACCACCAGTACCCGTCTGAAAAAGTTGTGGGCACAGGATGATTTTGCAACAAGGCCTCTTTCTGCTCCTCTGTTGGTTCTTTCTGCACATCTTTTGCTTCTTTCTGTGCGTTTTTCTTCTTTCTTCACATGTCCTACCTCTGTTGGCATAGTTAGAAACTAGCATTTAAAAAACCTTTGAAATTCACTTAAAAAATCATAGGTTTCAGGCACGTTATAGTTAGAAATTAGCATTTAAAAAACCTTTGAAATTCACTGAAAAAACCATAGGTTTCAGGCACGTTATAGTTAGAAATTAGCATTTAAAAAACCTTTGAAATTCACTGAAAAAACCATAGGTTTCAGACACGTTATAGTTAGAAATTAGCATTTAAAAACCTTTGAAATTCACTGAAAAACCATAGGTTTTAGGGACAGTTATAGTTAGTTGGACATTGCACTCGTACAAAACCAGTGAAATTCCCCTGTTATAGTTAGTTCAGCTAACTATAACTCGCGCCCACAATGCACTGCTGATGACGTCACATATTACATCACTCATGACATGGTCAGTGACATCACTGATGACATCACTGATGACATCTCAAATGACATCACTGATGACATCATCCATGTGATAATTTCATGCATCTTCTCACACCCTAATATAACTTTTGATACACCCACTCTAAATTACAGACTGCCATTCTCAAAACCATAGACACTCCAACACCAAAAACTACATACCCACTCACTGATTCTTAGGTCTACACACACATCCACTCACTCACCTGTACAGTCACTCATACTTACAGTCACTCAGTACAGGACTATCATATGCACTCATACACCTATATAAACACTCACACACCGCCACTCATCCATAGAGGTACTCACACACCTAGTCAGTCATGCAAAAAATTAATCACACACCCATTTACTCACCTATACAGTTATACACACACCAGCTCACTTACTCATACAAATACTAGCACATTCTTACGCTCTTATACAATAACTGATACAAGCACACACGCATCCATACAGCCACTCTCACAATCACACACTCTCACTTATAGCCATTTAAATACTCTAACACACATATATACTGCCTTTTACATATGTAGTTACTCGCACATGTACCACTGAGATATACATTCACTCACTAACACACCCATACACACACTCACCCACCCAAGCAGTCCATCACAGATGCACTCTTGAAATCATGCACCCAGTGAATCACCCACTCACACATCTATGTATAGAGTCACACACACCCCACCCACACAAACACTCAGGCAGCCATACAGATACTCAGAGAACCAATCAATAACCCATATAGACACTCATGTAGCTATTCGCAAATCCATGCATCCACTTACACACCAACAAACAGACGGATACAGACATTCACACAGTTTAGTCACTAACCCATGCATTCAGTAAGATACGTTTAATCACTCACTTGTAGAGTCAGTCACTCACGTACTAAATCATCCATTCAGACACTTATACACCCACTCATTCTTCAATACGCCTTTCCCTATATATATTAAACATATTTAAACTTTACAGAAACACACAGTCACTGGATGATGTCATCAGTGATGTCATCAGTGATGTCATTTGAGATGTCATCAGTGATGTCATCAGTGATGTCACTGACCATGTCATGAGTGATGTAATATGTGACGTCATCAGCAGTGCATTGCGGGGCGCGAGTTATAGTTAGCTGAACTAACTATAACAGGGGAATTTCTACGGGTTTTGTACGAGTGCAATGTCCAACTAACTATAACTGTCCCTAAAACCTATGGTTTTTTCAGTGAATTTCAAAGGTTTTTAAATGCTAATTTCTAACTATAACGTGTCTGAAACCTATGGTTTTTTCAGTGAATATATATATAATATATATATTCACTGAAAAAACCATAGGTTTTAGGGACAGTTATAGTTAGTTGGACATTTCACTCGTACAAAACCCGTGAAATTCCCCTGTTATAGTTAGTTCAGCTAACTATAACTCGCGCCCCACAATGCACTGCTGATGACGTCACATATTACATCACTCATGACATGGTCAGTGACATCACTGATGACATCACTGATGACATCTCAAATGACATCACTGATGACATCATCCAGTGACTGTGTGTTTCTGTAAAGTTTAAATATTTTTAATATATATAGGAAAAGACGTATTGAAGAATGAGTGGGTGTCTAAGTGTCTGTATGGATGATTTAGTAGGTGCGTGACTGACTCTATAAGTGAGTGATTTAACGTATCTTACTGAATGCATGGGTTAGTGACTAAACTGGGTGAATGTCTGTATCCGTCTGTCTGTTGCTGTGTAAGTGGCTGCATGTGTTTGTGAATAGCTACATGAGTGTCTATATGAGTTATTGAATGGTTCTCTGAGTATCTGTATGGGTGCCTCGAGTGTTTGTGTGGGAGGGGTGTGTGCGACTCTGTGCATAGATGTGTGAGTGGGTGATTCACTGGGTGGATGGTTTCAAGAGTGCATCTGTGATAGACTGTATGGGTGGGTAAGTGTGTGTAAGAGTGTGTTAGTGAGTGAATATATGTCCCAGTGGTACATGTGTGAGTAACTACATATGTGAAAGGCAGTATATATGTGTGTTGGAGTATATAAATAGCTATAAGCGAGAGTGAGTGATTGTGATAGTGGCTGTATGGATGAGTGTGTGCTTGTATCAGTGATTGTATAAGAGCGTAACAATGTGGTAGTATTTGTATGATTAAGTGAGCTGGTGTGTGTATAACTGTATAGGTGAGTAAATGGCAGTGTGTTTAATTATTTGCATGACTGACTAGGTGTGTGAGTACCTCTATGGATGAGTGGCGGTGTTTGAGTGTCTATATAGGAGTAAGAGTGCATATGATAGTCCTGTACTGAGTGACCATAAGTATGAGTGACTGTACGGGTGAGTGAGTGGATGTGTGTGTGTAGACCTAAGAATCAGTGAGTGGGTATGTAGTTATTGGTGTTGGAGTGTCTATGGTTTTGCGAATGGCAGTCTGTAATTTAGATTGGGTATATCAAAGGTTATATTAGGGTGTGAGGAGGTGCATCAGATTATCACGTGGATGATGTCATCAGTGATGTCATTTGAGATGTCATCAGTGATGTCATCAGTGATGTCACTGACCATGTCATGAGTGATGTAATATGTGACGTCATCAGCAGTGCATTGCGGGGCGCGAGTTATAGTTAGCTGAACTAACTATAACAGGGGAATTTCACGGGTTTTGTACGAGTGAAATGTCCAACTAACTATAACTGTCCCTAAAACCTATGGTTTTTCAGTGAATTTCAAAGGTTTTTAAATGCTAATTTCTAACTATAACGTGTCTGAAACCTATGGTTTTTCAGTGAATTTCAAAGGTTTTTAAATGCTAATTTCTAACTATAACGCCCTAAAACCTATGGTTTTTCAGTGAATTTCAAAGGTTTTGTAAATGACAATTTTTAAATGTATTAATTGTTATATTTATTTTTTGATACTGATTTACTACATTTTTAAAACTATTTATTTTTATATATTTTATTTATTAAATTACATTGTAATTACATTATACATTACATTACAAAATATACTTTCTCAGAATGAATTACTTTAGTTTAAATAGTTTGCAAATAGGCAATAGAGTTTTAAGTACAGTAGTTACAGTTGTTGCAATGGGCAACACAATTTCAAACACAATGCAACATTGAGCTCAATGTGAATTTCTAGTTAAATGCAATTAGTTACTTTATGGATTACTTTTCTAACCACAGGACTGGATCCTAGATTCAGTCCTGGGACATCTCCTGTAAACAGTTGAGTAAAAGCGTTTTGGTTACAGTAGTGATTTTTAAGGAATATTATTGTATTTTAAAAGTTGACACTTAGAAACTTTTTCACATAGAATCACCAATGTTATCCTATGGGAGGAAATTCACTTAGCAGGTAAGTAGTGTTATCGTTACTTTTCTTACTCAGTGTTGGATCCTGGATCCAGCACTGGTGCATCTCCTGTAAACAGTTGAAAGAATGCGTTTAAGTCATACAGGCGATTTTTAAGGAATATTTGTAATTTGTGAAAATCGACACTTTGAAACTTTTCTGCTGAAAACCAGACAATGGATTCCTATGGAAGGAAATGTAAGTTACTGGTAAGTACGGTTAGAATTACTTTTCAGGGTCAGTGCTGGGCTAAAAGATGCAGCACTGGGTTCTCTCCTGATAACAGGTGAGTAAATTGGAATTCGTACTTTGGTTGATTTTAGAGGAATATTATAAAGTTCCAAAACTCCACACTTAGAAGAATTTCCAAGTGAAACCAGTCAATGTTAGCCTATGAAGGAAATTCAAGTTACCGGTAAGTACGGTTAAAATTACTTTTCAGGACCAGTACTGGGCTGAAAGATGCAGCACTGAGGTCTCTCCTGATAACAGGTGAGTAAATCAGAATTCGGATTTCGGCTGATTTTAGAGGAATATTTGTATGTTTCAAAAATCAACACTTAGAAACTTTTCAGCAAAAGCAGGCAATGATATCCTATGGAAGGAAATTCAAGTTACTGGTAAGTACGGTTAAAATTACTTTTGAGGATCAGTACTGGGCTGAAAGATGCAGCACTGAGGTCTCTCCTGATAACAGGTGAGTAAATCGGAATTCGTATTTCGGCTGATTTTAGAGGAATATTTTAAAGTTCCAAAACTCCACACTTAGAAGAATTTCCAAGTGAAACCAGTCAATGTTAGCCTATGGAAGGAAATTCAAGTTACTGGTAAAGTACGGTTAAAATTACTTTTCAGGACCAGTACTGGGCTGAAAGATACAGCACTGAGGTCTCTCCTGATAACAGGTGAGTAAATCGGAATTCGTATTTCGGCTGATTTTAGAGGAATATTTGCACAATGGTGAAGGGAGGGGCGGGGCCTGAGGTGACATCTGTGCAAACGCGCCCCGTGGCGCGTTTTAAGTTGGGGATTAAGTCCCCTTGAATCATGAGGGTCCCTAGGGGCCAACTAGCCCACCAGGAACCTCCAGTATGCGCCAGGGGCTGCGTTGCAGAGACGTGTAAGAGGCCACACCCCTTTACACCTCTCTGCAACGCAGCTCTGTGGCGCTTTCTGGATGTACCTGTTGGGCTAGTTGGCCCCAGGACCCTCAGGATTGAAGGGATTTAATTCCCCATCTTAAACAGCGCCCACGAGGCCTGTTTACACATGTCACCTGAGCCCCGCCCCCTCCTTCACCACTGTGCTAAACGCGCCCACTGGCGCGTTTTAAGTCAGGGATTAACTCCCCTTGAATCCTGAGGGTCCCTGGGGTGCAACTAGCCCACCAGCTACCTCCATTAAGCGCCACAGAGCTGCGTTGCAGAGAGGTGTAAAAGGGGCGTGGCCTCTGTACACCTCTCTGCAAGGCAGCCCCTAGCGCATACTGGAGGTTCCTGGTGGGCTAGTTGGCTCCAGGGACCCCAGTATTGAAGGAGATTGCTTCCCCATCTGCAAACGCGCCAGGGGCGCGTTTGCAGAGTGGTGAAGGAAGGGGCGGGGCCTGCGGGCCCGATCGTTTTTTTTTTTTTCCCTGAAGGGGGCTGTGTGGCCCCCCTTCCTTTCCTATTTTTGGGCCCTGGGGACCCCATCCCCCAGGGCCTTACCCCTTTTTTTTTTAATTAAACGGGAAGGGGGCCGCGTGGCCCCCTCCCGTGGCCGAATCCTGCCCGGGGACCCCATCCCCGGGGCATGGCCACACTTTTAAATTAATTTTTAAGGAGGGGGCTGCGTGGCCCCCCTCCTCAGGCCTCCTTTTGCCCGGGGACCCCATCCCCCGGGGCAGGCCTTTATTTTTATTTTTAAATTATTTCTGGGGAGGGCGCGTGGCCCCACTCCCGGGCCCTATGGCCCGGGGACCCCATCCCCGGGGCCTGGCCTCTTGTTGGGGACTGTGGGGGTCCCCAAACCCCCACAGTCCCGCCGGCTCCCCGTGTCCTAAGGGAGCCGGCATTGCTTTCCACATGGGGAGCAGCTAACATGCTGCTCCCCATGTGAGAAAGCAATTGTCTTTGGATATTGGAAGCGAGAGCAGGTTTCCCTGCTCTCTCTTCCAATATCCAAAGCAGTTCCAATGACAGGGCCGGGGCCGCGAGGCTCCAGTCCTGTCATTACAAGCAGCAGTGTCCCGAGGGTAGGCACCCCGGGACACTGCAGGAGCCGACCCTGGGGGTGGCGGTCCCCAGGGCCACCACAGGCTCCAGGAGGGGCGCGCGGCCCCCTCCCCACATCAGCACAGCCCGGGGAGGTGGTGGTCCCGGGGCTCGAGGGTCAAAACGGACCCCCATTTTAAATGTGTTAGTGCCCGGGGAGGTGGCGGTCCCGGGGCGTGTGGGAGGCTCGAGCCCCCACACAGAAATTAAAAAAAAAAAAGAAGCCCGGGGAGGTGGTGGTCCCCGGGGCTGCGGAAGGCCAGTGCCCTCCCGCACCATTTTAAAATGAAAGCCCCGGGGGTGGCGGTCCCAGGGGCTTGGGGGCCTCTGAGGCCCCCATGCATACATTTAACCCCCCACCATGCCCCGGGACTTGGGCCACCCGGGGCAAAATACTATCGAGCGCGGGAGACCGCGCTTCGATTTTTTCGGCAGGATCCGCGCACCCTGAGGCGCATCCTGCCGATTTAAAAAAATTTTTTTTTTGCCCAGGGGGTCCTTGTGGGACCCCCTGAGCAGACCTAGGGGTCAGGGTGTTGCTACCCTTCCCCCTTTTGTGCGCTTTGCGCACTTGTTTCTGTCCTCGGTTCTGCCGAGGACAAAATGGCTGCCAACACTTCCTGATTTGGAGTGTTGACAGCCAATTAGCATGCAGCTCGTGATCGGGAGGGTGCGCGGATCCTACGCGCCCATAGATATATATGTACTTTTACTTTTGATTTTCTCAGCAACTACTGAGCAGTTTACACCATTTAACAAAAGGGTTCTTTCTGAACCAAGAACTACCTCTTTGCCAAATTTGGTGTAATTCCGTTCAACAGATCAGAGCTGTAGCCGTGTCTAAAGTTTCCTATGGGAAATTGATTTTTGACTCTTATTTTTTTAATTTCTCCGTAACTACTGAGACGGATTTACACCATTTAACAAAAGGGTTCTTTCTGAACCAAGAACTACCTCTTTGCCAAATTTGGTGTAATTCCGTTCAGCAGATTCGAGCTGTAACCGTGTCTAAAGTTTCCTATGGGAAAATGAATGGGGAAAACACGTTTTGGGACCCCCTTTTTCTCGGCCCCGCTTGACGAATCACCCGAGACTTTCAGGGTAGGAGCGGACCGTGAGCGGGCCATAAAGTTTGAAAATTTCGCGAAGATTCGTCAGCCGGCAAGAGAGTTATTTCAAATAGAATGTCGCGGATTTCCTATGGAAAATAGGTCCTAACTATAACTATCTACTGGCGACCGCCAGTAGATAATGTATATATATATATATATATATATA